>LOJH01014530.1:0-24069 GCA_001685095.1 Ellobius talpinus
TACATGTTGATATCCAGTTATGCCAGCACCATTTTTAAATATGCTTTCTTTTTTACATCTTGAATTTTGCAGAAGAATGGATGGAGCTAGAAAACATCACTTTGAGGTAACCCAGACCCAGAAAGACAATTTTCACATGTACTCACTCATAAGTGGTTTTTAAACATAAAGCAAAAAAAACCAGCCCACAAATCACAATCCCAGAGACAACAACAAG
Source organism: Ellobius talpinus (assembly GCA_001685095.1). Classification (NCBI taxonomy): domain Eukaryota; kingdom Metazoa; phylum Chordata; class Mammalia; order Rodentia; family Cricetidae; genus Ellobius; species Ellobius talpinus. Next base: position 218 of record LOJH01014530.1, read on the forward strand.
GACCCTAAGAGAGACATACATAGATCTAATCTACATGGGAATTAAAAAAAGACAAGATCTCCTGAGTAAATTGAGAGCATGGAGGACTTTGGGGGAGGGTTGAAGGGAAGGGAGCAGAGAAAAATATAGAGCTCAATAAAAATCAATAAAATAAAATAAAATGAGAAAAAGATCTGAGCTCTCAGCTTTCTGTTCCTGTTGCCATAGTTTTTGCCTCCTTGCTACACCTCCCCATTTTGAAGGGGATAGACTCCAAACCTCTGCAACTATGAGCCCAAACGCCATATTTGTTCTGCAGATTGCCTCAGTAGTGATGTTTGCCATAGCACGCAGAAGGTAACTATTGCAACTGATAAATGTGGATTGATGCTGGAATTCAAACATGAGGCTAACCCAGGAGTTGACAGGGGTTCTGGTGTAAAATACGAGAGTTTGAAACCACTTTTAATCTTATAAGCTATTCATCATGTAGCTTTAGAAAATCATTCTATATTTTGTGCCTAAAGTTTTAGTTATAACTAAAAGAATTATAATTCTTTTCTCAAAATATTATAAAAAGAAATAAATGATGTAATCTTCAGTGACATTGTGTGACAAAACTTTGCCTGGGGAGAAGCAGCACACATATCTATTCACCCCAGATAGGGATCCCATAACAGACCAAAGTACAAATACCACCAAAGGTCCACTTGGTGAATCAATGAATTCTCTTGGGTTTATGTACAGAAATATCATTGAGGGGTTACTTATAGGAGCAGAAATGACTCAAAGACAGCTTCATCACCAGTGCCCGTCCTAGCATGTGATACAGCTCACCAATGCTGGGACCATGGCGCAAGCACACTGCAGTCTGTAGACATCTCAACATGTTTGGAGTGTGTCCTTTCCAGGAGCCTCATGGGTCTACACCTCTTCCAGGCAGCTTGGCTGGCTTCTGCTTCTTCCATGCAGCTGGTCTGTTCTGATAGTATTTTTGCAGCTTAACTTTACTGGGTATGAAGGGGACTCTCAGCTATTATTACTTAGTCTGGCAGGGAGGGGCCTAGTGAATCTGGTAGGTTTCAGCGAGTTCTTGAAGCTACTTTGAATTGTTTACCTTCCTGCATCAGGAGCCTCCATGTAGGATGTTCCAGTCTCTGAGGAAACTGTTACAGAACAAACGGCTGATGGAAAGAGCCCAGTACCTGCCCTGTAGCGGATAGTTCTTCACATGGTTACCGTGTTCCTAGTACTCTTCCTCCCTGCAGGACTGTGCATGTGTTGTTGAATGAGGTCTTATGATTTAAAGTAGAACATCAGGATTATAGCTGTATGGCAAGATCATCACTGCATGTAGCTTGTTATAGTTCAGGTTCAATAAAGTTACTGATTTCTGTGGACTGGGGTTGTAGCTCAGTGGGAGAGTTCTTGCCTTGTAAACAAAGGGCTCTAGGTTCAATCCCCAGTCTTTCTCCATCCTAAAATACATAGATACATCTGTTCTAAAGAAAGTGAATCTGATTGTTTGATGTGAAATACTTTGAATCAATTTGTGGTGAATGTGACTTGGGTAAATTAAACATTTTCTTGAGCTCATTTCCCCCTTTATTAAAAAGAGCTTCAAGCTGTTTGTGGAATCTGATTCTCAAGAGAATAGGAGTTCTGTTTTTGTTTATTTTCCTTTTGGGCCTTTGTATCCCAGGCTCTTATGCTCTGGGCAGATGCAGCTTAAGGAGGAATTTCATCATTTCACCAGAGCAAGAAGTATCAGAAGTCTTATGAAATGACCAGCTTTTGAGAAATTTGCAGTTTGAACAGACGCAGCTGCCAGGAAAAGGGTCAGCAAAGGCAGGATTGAGAGACGGCTCTCACTTTGCCTGGTGTCCTTGATCCTGCAGGTCTGGCATGTAGCCCTGGTAGTAGTGTAAGCCAGCGTTTCTGAAAGGTGTACAGACAACAGCCGCTCAATACCCAGTCCCGTTTCTTTTATTCCTCCTTGTTCTTTCTTGTTTCTTTTCACTCTGTGTTCTCATTCTTATTTTCTTGTGTTTCTTTTTTCTCTTGGCCTTCTGTTCTGTCACCTACTGCCACATTTCAAAGAACATGCCCTGCTTGGATTGCAACATTAGCTCTGAAAAGAGACTTGTAGCAGGCCCCACAAAGAAGGTGTGCGTGCGGGAGAGTACAGCAGTAAGAAGTCTACACGAGTACACGTGAAACTATAACTCCCTTGCTGGGGACTGTCTGCTTCCATTGAGACTTCTTATAGCACATTTTACAGTTTTATTTCACAAAGCACTGCTCCTGCTCTTTTTTCATTGATTTTTAAATTTTTCTCTTCCTTTCTGTTATTGGCCAAACTTGGGATCACATATTTATTCACTATTACCATATCTGCATGAATAAATAGACCTCTGTTTTCTTCAGTCCAACTCTCTTCAAACTGAACCGTTTCAGCTTCACACCTGATTTTTTTGCTACATTCTACTACACGACACATTAATCTTACCGAAGGTGAATGATAGTTCGAAGGGGGCTTTTGGGGATGCACTGTTTATCTTCTTGGAAACTCTCTGTCCTCATTACGACTGTTTACGTTTGCTGCAGCGCCCACACTTTTCCTTTCTCTCTTTTCCAGCTGCCCTGCTGATCAGACCAGTGCAGCTGTGGATTTCTGGGGTGTTGCTCTGCCACTGCCTCTTATCTGGAGCTCCTCCACAAGCTGATGACGGCTCTTCACGCACATGCTCACATGCCGTGCTTTCTTAGGCCAAGGTAGTGTCTACAGCCTTGCTCAGCAGTGACAGCTTTTTGTCTGGTGACCCTACAGGGACTTTTCCACCAGGGTTTGAATCTCCGGTGCACAACTTTCTGCATCTCATTCTTTGCTCATTTGCATCTTAAGCGAAGCATCCTACTTTCCAGTCATCCATATTTATGATCCATCAGAGTACATGGTGACTCCTTTCAGTGTAATTTTCCAATGCTATTAGTCTCTGTATTCCAAATTAGGGCTACCATTATAAATAGACAAATAGTTTATCAGATTTCAGGTAGACCCTGTATAAACTGGGGTAAATAAGAACAAAAGAACAAGTATGATTAAGCCACCTTGGAGGGAAAAGGTATGCATTTTGTTTTATAAAATCACTTTAAATATGATATAGTAATAAAATGTGCCTTATTTATAAAGCATTTTAAAGTGTAATAAACAATTTCACAAGGATTTTTGAAGTGTTCACCTTTAAAGAAATGTGTGGACTTTGTGGAAGAGAATATCAGAGAGATAAAAAAATGGTTTATCATACAGTTCCACAGCAAAACTGCCACCCCTACTGCCTATATGGCCTTGTACTCCTAACATTGCACTGTCTTGTTTGGTGGAGTAATTTTAAATGTTTTGGGCCATTTAAACTTAGACCATTTAGCTTAATTCAGCAATAAAAGTGGAAGTTCCACACTACTGTGTTATGTGCAGAAACTCAAAGGCCCATGGAGCTGAGTTCCATTTCTCCTGTGTATTAGGTTTTGCCACCAAAAACAGCACATGTGCCAAGTGATTGTCCTGGCTTATGTGCTCTGGGCACATGATTTACCATTTCTCTACCAGCATTCCAGGAGGAAAATAGATCCTAACCTGGAGGGACAACTTGTGTTCTCTGCTAAGCTGCAGTATGGTGCTATTTCTGGGGAGGTGTAGACAAATGACTGCCTATGCCAGATAGGGAACCAGTGATAGACCAAAGGAGGGATGCCCCCCAAGTCAGTCAGACTTTGTGAATGAATACATTCTATCGTGGTTAGTTACAGGAGCAGGAATGACTCAAAGATAGCTGCATCACCAAAGTCCCCACTATGGGTAACTATTCACAAAGCTGGAGATTTTGAAGAATGCTTCACAGACCGCAGGCAGCCCAATGTGTTGGAGAGCATCCTTTCCAGATAGCTCAGTTGGTACGTGTCTCCTCCAGGTAGTTCAGCAGATCTCTGCTTCTTCCAGGCAGTTGGGCTTCTCTCAGTCTTCTTCGCAGCTTGCCTGGTCTGAGAGAAATTCTCAGCAGTCTTTTTATATATATACACTTGGAGGATCGGGCCTAATGAGACTTGCCTGTTTTAGGGACTTACAAAAGAATGGTTGCATCATAGACTATGCTTTGTGTTCTTAGATTACTCAGGAGAGCTCTTTTGTATGTCCATGAGAGGAATCCCAAAATCTCAAAAGGAGATTAGACAGTGAGTAGTGTATGAATAGGGTCTATTGGGTTAACCTGCTGGTCTATTGGAATAACTCTTAATCTTTGCCTCAATAGTATGACAAAAATAGAACTAGAAAGCATGGTTCTGGAAGGGCAGTGAGTTTGATGTGTGTGTGATATGATACTATAGGAATTTTTTTATACTATAGGATTTTTAAAATACATTTTGAATTGCATTTTAAAATTTAGTGTGTGTTTGGGTGGGGTGTGTATGTGCCCTGGTCTGCATGAAGGTAAGAGGGCAAAGTGAAGGTGCTGGCCCTTTTTCAGTCAAGTGGTTTATGGACATAGAACTCAGGTTGTTAAGCTAGGCAACAAGTGCTCTTCCTCTCTGAGAGCTCTTGCCAGGCCCATACCACAAGCTTCTCAGTCACCTCTCATTGGTTTGCTCACTCCTATCAGGAAATAGAGAGTTGCTATTTTGGCAGTAAATACTGGATCTCTCTCCTCTGCTGTTTTCAGGTTTGGCCTATGTTTCTAAGGTGTTTTTCAAGCTTTTAAATCTTTCTTGTTAGAAAAAAGAAAAACATAGGGTCTCCCCCTTGTTTTTCACTTACACTATCAGTGGTTCAAATGGCCTGTGCTCAACACAACGTGAACACGTTTTTCTGTTCTTGCTGTCCATCTCCAGAAGATAACAGACAGAAATGATGAGACTCACTTTCTTAAAACTATTTCCTCTTGATTCTCAAATTCTCTATTCTATATTTTTCCACCTCACCATCCATTGCTCCTGTGGGTCCCTAAATGTAGATAACAATAGATTTGATTCATTCTGTATTCCCTCATTGGACAATTGTATTTTTCTCCACTGGTTCACTAATCATCTATATGATAATGAACCACAGATTAGTAAAGGTTGCTAAATCACCTTAGAGGCACAACTGGCAACGTCATCTAAAACACATTTAGCAGTTGTCCTTCTTAACTCTGTATCTACAGACTACAAACCAGGAGGAGCCACATCTTTGCATTTGCCTTCATATGTTTTGGCACCTGTCAACAGGGGAGAGTTGAGAATAAAAAAGTTGTACTGAGTTTATATAGACATTTTCTTGTCATTATACCATCAGTGATATCACAACTATTAACATTGTATTCACACTGTGTGAAGTATTATCTGTAATTTAGAGTGGACTTAATATATCCAATACTATGTATGCTATTTTATGTATAGAACTTTAGAAGCCTTTCCAGGATAAGGAAGAATGGCTGTATTTAAAATGTCCTTTGGGCCAGGGAATATACCTCCCTAGGAGAAATATTTTCCAGGGTGTATTTGATTTATAAAAAAGTACCCAAGGTCCAATATTAAAGAGAAAAAGAGCAAAGTGAATTTCCACCATTATATTTCCTGGCTTAACATTTTTTGCTCCTATATTCAGTATCTTAATGCAGTCACTATACAGCTCAAATTAGTATTGAGTCAATTTCAACTTTTCTCATCCTATCAATGCAGTTATCTAGTTACAAAGTGTTTGTCAACCTCCACCTCATGTTGCCCAGCTCTACAATCCTATGCTATTCTCATGACTTTCCTGTAGAAAAGTAGACCTTCTGTCTATAAGTCACATGCTAGTTTTCATGTCAACATAACTTATTCATTCATCACGTTAGTCAGAGTGACAACATTCTCATCAAAGTATTTTGCTTCCTGTGTTAGTTAACATAGTTAGGAAAGTTTTATACAACAGAGACTCAATAAATATTCGTTAATTGATATTTTTAGCTAAGTTATGTTTCTTTTAAGTTGAGGAGGGCCAAGACGTAAAAACTTTTTCTTGCCAGTCAGAATTCAGATTGAATTGTCCTTGTCTTTTGCTCTAGGGAAACTTCTAGTTTAGGACGTTACTCAGACTCCACCTACTCCGGCCTTTTCAGTGTGGTCGGAGAAGGCTTCTTTCGTGCGCACCACCAATAGATAGTAAGCATTAACTTTTTGGACTGTGCTTTGGTATTAGGCAAATATCAAGTTGCATTATAGATATGTTCTGCTTATGAGAAATCTGCCTCAAGATTTAAATATTCATATTACAGAGATTTACATATTAAAATCAAGTTGTGTTATGAATATGTGATGCATTATGGGTATGTGATGTTTCCACGAGAGATGTAAATATTCAAACATAATCTACTTGGTACTAACGAAAAGTATTTCTTGGCATCCTAGAAAATCTACAGAATCTGTGTAATAATAGATTCCTGCAGTCGCTTGGATGGAGCAGGAACTTCTTTTCTATGTGGATCAGTTTCTTAAATGAACAAATAGATCATAAATAACATACATACAACCTAGAACAGCTCTGAAATTGCCTGGGGAGGATGCTACATGGAAGATGGACATAACAGAGTTTGGTTGAGTCCAGTAAAACAGTATTTGCACATGCCCCTATAAGTAAAATTTGCTCTTTCCTTAGAAACATTGCCAGCATCTTCTTACAGGATTTGCCGTAACAAAAATGCACACCTGGAAACATCAGGACAATGCCTAGCTTGATGGGAAGTTCATATTGTGGGGGGAAACACACCAACTGTGATGGCAGAGGAGCCAGGGTCCCTATAGTTCCTATCTGCATCCCTGGTCCTCTGTGTGGGTACACTGAGTGGAACAGCGGAAAAGATAATCTGCCCCAGCTGTTTCTTCACATTCTTAGTAATAGTCATAAGTCAAACTTGAGATACCACTGAATGGAGCTTCTAGTTATTCCTGCATGGGACTATGTTCTGGCACAGTTCTTGGTAATTTGTTGTTGTTGTTAAATAATTTAATGCTTGATCTGTGTTCATAAGTGTTCCAAAATTTCAAAAAATATCATTTTAACTTCTTACCTTTATCAATAAATCTTAAATATTAAACAAGATTTAGGTACTTCAAAAATTGGTAATCATGTGGTCTTTATCTTAGATATTAAAATAAAAGATGGATTATTACATACCTGGAAGCACTTGGGTCGCAAATATACAGGACGGTTATTGTGTTCTCTAAAACTATTTTAGTTTCATTGGTTTTGGAAAGGTGAAACTATTGACTTTGTCTAAATTGTACACTCTAGTATTCATTTTAATACTGTAATTTATGCTTATATATACATATATAGTCTCAAATTGAAGAAATGTGATTATTTAAGTTTGTGGTAGTCCTACATCCACAATGTTTGCTACTAAGAAATTGTTAATACAATGTGTATTTTAATTATCTAAGCATCTTTTTAAGATGGTCAAATTTTCGTAACATCTGTGGGTGTGAGGTTTTGCAGGTTCAAAGGTAATTAATGTTTTCCAGCAGTAAGTGTGATAAATACTTGCTTGTTAAGTCAATTACATCCAGACAGAACTTGAATGTGAAGTAAGGTTGTACTGTAAGTAACTTGCAGATAGCATTCATATAACAGACCCACTAATTTGCCACTTGCTATTCCAGCAAGATTTGAAAAATTAGATAGCGGAGTGGCTGCAAGAACACAATCTGCTGCACAGATGCCCAGGAGAGGACTTCAGGATTCAGCTTTGCTCGTTGGTTTTTGCCAACTAGTCACCAGGGGTCTGTTTTGAAAGAGTCAATAATTCACAGAAAAGCAGTAATTGTATAGAAAACTAGAAACAATTAAGAACTTTGCTTAAGATCCTCAAGAATTTGTAGCACATTAGCAGTGGCATTCGTATAAAATACAAGAATAATGGGGAAATTGGAAGGAAAATGATGGAATCCCCATTGAAGTGAATTTAATGAGAACGGTGGAGAGATGTAATGGTGTGCTCTACCTGACTCCACTTTTAATTTGTCTAGAATTTGAAATATGTGTTGTAAAGTTTCAGTTCTTAATAAAGTAAGTTATGACTCTTCTTTCTCCATTTACTCTCAGCTAATGTAATACTTGAACCCCGAATTACTTTATTACATATTATTTATCATTCACATAATGAGGATATTTAACTAAGATGCAGAATTCAACTTATTTAAAAGTTGCTCGTGGTTTATTCCTATATCTATAAAATAAACATTTACATTATTATTGCATCAGTTTTGAGGCATTGCTGTAGTGCAATATATTCTTTTCAAATTAAAAGAGTTAGTAATAAGAATTATTGTGTGCCTGTGTGTGCAGGTCAGAGCATGACTCTGTGGGGTCTGTTCTGTCCACACCTCTTTCTGTGGATTTTATGGAGTGAATTCCCAGTGCCAGCCTTGGGCTTCCACCTGCTCAGGCGGGTCTCCAACTGAACTGAACAGCATTATTGTTTAGTTTCTGCTGCCTGGGTCTTTCTTTTAGCTCACGAATATTTTCAACTTTTGGCATTTATTGATGAAGAGGTTGAAAATATGTGTGGAAGTATAAAAAGTATGCCACGATTTATCAATAATTAAGTTTCAAGTTTTGCTTTGTATTGTTAATCTGTAAGTTGTTAATAATACATATGTCTGTGTGTGTTTTATTATCTTGTTAATTTACTCACTTGCTTACTCACTTTTGGTAAATTTGCTTAATGTTTCAAGGTGAACCAAAGCTCTCTGTTCACCTAGGATCTGCTCAGATATGTTATGTGAAATACGGTTTGGATGCTCAGTAAGAATAGAACAGGTTTCAACATTAAATCTTTGTTTTGTAGCCATTTCCTTAAAAGCTAATTAAGATGCCCATTTAAAACTAAAACATTATAAACTAGGAAATTATAAAGTAAGATTCATTAAGAAAGTAAACAACCCAGGAGACTTAGGAAGTCCCTGAAACTGGCCAGATGCATAAGCCTTCTCCTTTCTCAAAATTACATAAGCAGTAAGGTTTTAAAGTTATTTTAGATTTATTTATTTTATTTTATATTATTTGAATTTTTGCCTGTGTGCAAGTACTCCACGTGTGTGGTGCCGAGAGAGGCCAGAAAATGGTGTCAGATGCCCTGCAACTGGAGTTACAGACAGTTGTGAGCCTCCATCTAGGCGGGAAACCAAACCCTAGTCCTCGGGAAGAGTACCAAGTGCCCTTAACTACTGAGCCATCTCCCCAGCCCTAGCAGAAAGGACTTCCAGCTGAACTGTCTAGAAGAGATGAGGCAGAGCAGCCTGGAAGGGTTCCAGAGCAGCTTAGCTGCCCAAAGGGACAGACTCGGATCTGCTGAATGGCCTGGAAGCCTGGGGGTGCCCAGTTTTCATAAGTCATTTCCACGCTCAAGTAGGCTTTCAGTGCTGTAGCTGCTACTGAGTCAGTCTCGATCCTTAAATAACCCTTTGTCCACACTCCTGGAAGTAACCCCAGTAAACTCACTCATCCAACAAATTGTACTTTGGTGGGTAACCTTTGCTCCGTCACTGACTCTTTATCTCGGGTACACGGACACTTTTTTCTCTCTCCCCAGTAAAACTGCCACAGTAACTTCTCAGAAAAACCCTCTAGACTGGTGTATAGTTTCAAAAAGTAAAGGACAAAGGTGTTGTAGGGGATTGATTTTCCTGTAAAAGATGAATGCCTTAGTCTCTTCAAATTGAAAGTTAAAAATATTTCCTCACTGGCGTGTGCATGCCTCAGTTTGCTCTGATTCTCTGGCACCTTCCGAGAAGCCGGTGTCACATAGTGGGTGATGCTAGTCTCCTATCAGGCCAGCTTGGCTTCAGAGCTCTACGGCTACCTCCACTAGGGAAGTGGAGCCAACATGATCAGTAATGAGATTATCACAAGTGATTCGTTTAATAAAGGCAAAATCACACTTCTAGATTAGGGTTCCTGCTTGTGGCTTCTTTATTTGCTCAGGTTTCATCTGTATCCAAGAAAGAATCAGTTTCATGTCTTTCAGTGTCATAAGGAAGGCAGGAAAAATACGCCCTCCAGGCTAGTGAATTTTTTTTATGACAGTTCAATAAAGGTACCTTATTTTACATGCAAACATTGTGGCAGTACATTAGAGGTAGATAGCCCTGTTGACCATTAATTAATCAGACTGAAACCCTTCATTACTATACTGTTCTGCCCCTCAGAGTGAGGACAATAGGAATGTATAAGGCACCTCCTATATCTTGTGAACTTCCTATTTCACACTATCCAGAAATTTAGCAATTTCAAAAACATTTTTTTTCTCTGCATACCTTTCAAGGTTCCTCGATTGTTTTCCAGTCAGGATAATCCCACACTCTTCTTTGCCAAGCCATACTGCTTTCATTCTCGCCTGTACCAATGGGATAATGCTGGCCTCAGACAGTCTTTGGACTAGAGGAAGTTTACCTTGGCCCTAAGTTCTCATTACCTAGCATTTCCTGCGGAAAACCTATGCCTGCACCGTTATTGGTTTTTAACTTGTCCACTGTATAAAAACAAACATCTAGCTGCCACTTTGGTTACTATCGTAACTTCTGGGGTCCACATGAAATAAGAAGCAGGTTACATTTTTATGTTCTGGCGTCTCTCTGAAGAGAAGTGTCTGCAATAGATGCTCAGCGAACAGTTTTGATGCTTTCACGAACGGAAGAAGCACGCACATGGAAAGAAGCTGCCTTAATGATTTAAACCTGTGTGGGCCATCTGCATTTTGTCTGTATACAGCTCTGCATACTAAGTGTTAATTTTTAGATTTCATCTTACTCTGGAGGCACAGTACAGATGATTAGGTTGAAAATCACAACCCTGATAATTAGCTTAGAGATTCAGAATCAGGATGTGTGCTACAAAAGTGAGTTTTTAGAGCATTTGGCCCTAAGGGGCTAGATAACCAGCTGTCTCCGGTTTCATACCTGCCAACATCTGGTTCGGTCAAGAGGTACCAGGAAATGTAACAGAGCACTAGGGAGTTCCTTGCCTAGCTCTGTCTTGACCTCTGGAGAGTAGGACAAGGCCCCGGTTCTCTTTGGGGAACAGTTGGAAAAATACAGACTTATTTATATTGTATTATATATTTGCAAAGTGATTTGAAAGCACTTTTTATTTTTATCGTTTATATTTTTTAACTTTCTGCTTTATTCATTCTTTGTATCCCTAGATCACATGTATCCATCTCATTCATTTCCCCATACCTTTGTATCTGCCCTCTGCCCTTGCAACCTCCACCTCCCAAGTAAAATAAAATAATGATTAAAAGAAGTAAAAAGAAAAATCAACTTCCTCATGGAAGCTGTAGTATGAGACAGTAAGTTACGCAGCATATCATTTTATCCATATTTTTTTGCTTGCAAGAGGTCATTGCAATGGTCTGGTTTGAGGCCTCTGGTTTCTGCTGCATTGTGTATGCTGGACTCTCACTGGGACTCCTCTTGCTTATTCTGTTATTGCTCTGTTTTATGGAAATCCTGCAACTCTGAATCTGCAGGACTGGTTTCTTCACAGATCTTCTATGATTTAGTAGATCATAGAAGGGGTGGATGTTGAGATGGGCCACCCCATAACCCTGGTTCTGGGTCTGGGGAGTTGCAGGGTTGGTCAGTCTGCCAGCTCTCCATTGTCCTCACCACCAGGCTGACCTCGCCTGCGTTTTCCTGGCTAGTTCTCCCTGCAGAGGAGAACAGGAAGAGGCAGGGCCAGTTCTCCCACTTTCATGTCCTCAGGGTTGGTTCTCCCACACCCACACCTTCAGGGCCATCTTTTGGGCATGATGTAAGGGCCACTCACTCTCTAGAGTGTTGCAGTTGATGAGGGCCAAGAAAAGCTTCCCCCACTTCTGACTCCAGGGCAAGCTCCCCATCAGTCTCAGGCATATACATTGTATAGGCTTATTTTCAACTAATAAAACTGTTTTTAAACATGGCAGTTCTCTAAGAGGTGTTAATTCTCAATAGTGTTCACTGAAATCTGGTTATTGATTTTAAACTCATATCTAACGTATTAAATCTTTGCAACTTATTTTTTAGGTGTATACATACACACACACAAACACAGAGAGAGAGAGACAGAAAGAGAGACAGAGAGAGACAGAGACAAAGAGAGAGAGAAAGGGAGAGAGACAGAGAGAGAGAATATAGAACATTTCATCCAAAGCCAAGAAGATTCTTTGACAGGGAAGAGAGAAAAATCAATAAAAATGGCTATATTTTATTAAATTTTAACCAAATTATATACAAGTTTATTATTTTGCATTTTATAAAGGTAAAATAGTTTATAGTGATGAATATCAGTCTCTGGACTTCTTACACAAATCCTTTCTGATTTCTTGCTGTTACACTGTACAGTACTGGCTTCAATATTAAGTGACCCAAGAACCTCTTCTATACCACCTTTAAAAGGGCACTATTTCTTGTGGGAAAGAGGCTTAGATTTGGACATACCATGTAAGAGAGGAGGGCAACATGAAAACTAAAATGATTTACTGGCTGCAAAGTCAATGCTTCTCTTTACAACTGAATCCACAAGAAGTTGGTGTCTGTTGCATAGGGTTGATCTGGAGATCTGCTCTAGGACTGGCTGCACCCCCAACTGGCAGAATGCTAAGGTTTATTAAGATTAATAGTAAAAATAAATATTTATACTGTCAGAAATAAGGGAGATGTTGAAATCCAGTATGTCTTAATATTTAGTTTAAGGGACTCTTTTTCATCAGGGTAAGTAACACCTATTTCCTATTAGGGAGTGAGGATTGCTGCAGCCTCATAGGCTAAACTGGGAACAGTGCCAGTTTCGTGCATATGTACAGCTACCTTCAGGGCATTGGACACATTTTACAATCCTCTCTCCTCCATCCTCCCTGCTTTTCCTTCTCCTTGTCTTTCTCTCCACGCCAACTACTTTACTTATGATGTTTTCTAACCTAGTGGTAGTGGATTTCTCATTTTGTTCTTCTTAATGTTGGTCCACGTATGAACCTCTGTGAAGTACTTAGAAAGCATCAGCCTGCTTTATCTAAGATATTTCCTTGATAAAAATTCTCTCTCCCTGCTTCATTTGAAACTGCTTCTCCATTTTCTTTGGGCATACATTTTTTTCTGTATACACTTCATAATGAAAACAGGAAATGTGGGCCTGGTGAGATGTTCTGATGATTAAGAGCACTTACTACTCTGTCGAAGGAGTTCAGTCCAGACCCTAGCTCCTACATTGATTAGATACAACAGTAAATGCAGCTCCAGGGGAGAAAATGTCCTATTCTGGCCTTTGTGGATGTACACACACACTCACACCTAGTTGGGTTTTTTTACTCTTAATAAATATACAGCGTTCTTTAGTGCACATTGGTTTCTAGGAGACAGATATTTCAAAGTATAGTGTTTAAGAAACAAAGAGGAAATTTCACTTTTTCCAAGAATGAACTAGTTTTGCACAGACCCAAACAGTTGGAGAGCTACAGACTAGGTTTTTAGTTCTCAGAGGGCATCTCTCTGACACAAAAATAGCAGTGATCGCGCCAGGCAACAGATTTGCTGAGAGCTCATAGAAACACATTATTATCATGGAAACACATAAGCAAGACTAAACTAAACCGAAGGAAACAAAACAAAGCTAAATCATTGCCTAAATGTTGGGGGATGATGGGAAACCAATAGCTCCAATATTAGTTGCCTTAAACTGAACACAAAAATTTCTTTATTGCATTTATTTATTTATTTATTCATTTATTTATTTACTTATTTACTTGACAGATTTTCCACACTGAGCCATCCCTCCAGCCCTGACATTACTTTTTCATACCATACAACTTGTTGCTTAATGATTGGAAATTTAACTGGAGATGCTACGATAGATAATCTGACTAGTCTGTAGTCAACCTGGCTACATCTGGATTTAACTAAATCCCAAGCAACTGGGCACAGCTGTGAGGAATTTTTCTTGCTTGGATTTTTTGAGTTATGATGGCAAAACCTTAATCCAGATCATTTGAGGTCAGAAGAGCCACTGTAAATCTGTGCCATACCTTTTGTTGTCAGCCGACATAAAAGAACATGGAAGAAGGAAGAGTTTTGCATGCTTTTTGCCTGCTTGCCCTCATCCTTAATGGAAACTTCACCTATCCTAGTATTGAGGCATTCCTTCACCAGTCTTAGAGCCTACCGAAGGCTAGCTGAGACAGCTAGACTTGTGAACTAAACACCACAGGATTCTTGGACTTTCTATCAGGAGCTAATTATTGTTGGACTAGCCAGACTACAGTCTGTAAGTCACTCTAATAAATTCATTTTACATACATACATACAAATAAACATACACGTGTATATACATGCATACATACACACACACACATATACATACATTTTATCAGTTCTATTCCTCTAGAGAACCCTGACTAATACAGGTATTTTCAAGCTTTCTTTTCCAATGTGATTATTAGATTTATTAAAAGTCAGCAACATGTGTCTTGTAAACTGAGGGTTTTTATTGGGTTCGTTTGCAGCACTAGGGACTGGAATCAGCACCTTCTGCATGTTTGGGAAGCACTCCACCACTGCGCAATTATATCCTAAGCCCTGAAACAGAATCTTGACACAGTCTGTGAATTTATACACTTGGAACTAGAAATCTAGCAGCAAAATTTCTTCTGTAAACAATTTCTTTGAAAACTCAGTTCCATTATATAAGGGCAGATACTCAAAGTAACTTATAATGTCAAGACTGCATAATTTTTATAGTCTTTGGTAATTCAGATTGTTGGGAGAATATGGAAATCAGACATTCCATGAACTGAGAATGATAGCCACATTTACAGCAGAGGAAGTTCTTGTCTTTCGTGTTAGTACAGACACGAAAATGACCTGTGGAAAGTGAGCCTTATACTTCTTTGGAGTTGCTTTTCTTCCCCATTTATGCACATGCTTTTTCTAGGAAGGGACAAATTTATTCCATTAGATTTGTTACTCACACTTTGGACCATATCAGAGGTATTGAGCCCTTGCTCTCCTGGAGAATGAAGAAGATTAGATCTTGCTTTCCTAGCTACTGGACACATCGGTGGCAGAAACAGCATCAATATGGGTTAAAATAGCAATGATGATATTGATATTGTTTTGGGTTGTAAAATATTGATTAAGGAGGGGTCAAGGAAATGTATTTAATAAGTGTGGGTACTGAAAGAATTCATAAAATAGCTTTATAGAAGAAGCCTGAGATTGTGAAGCCAGTCTGAGGTTGTCAGAACTGTAGCAGGAATTGCTGAAAGGATTTAGCAGGCAGATGAAATGACATCCATCGGTAACTTAAACTCTTGTTGCTGCTGAGCAACTGTAGTCAGTTGAACATCAACAAAGAGCATGAGAGCAGGAAATTAGTATATTAGCTTTTATTGCTAATATAAAATATTTTATGGGATTTTCTTTCCCAACTATAATTTGTCCTTGGATCTAGAGGTGAGTGTTGGGATAGTACTCACTGTTATTGATTTGTTAGCAGTATGAACCATCCACAAATTAATTATATTTATCTAGGTCAAATCTGTGTGTGAGGGGTAGTACGTAGAAGAAGGTTTTAAGCAAGTCATTGGAAACCTCAAAAAAACCACACAATATGCCAAATGATTTGTTCTTTCAGCACAGGTCTTCTAGGGTTGGCTCAGTTACTGAGTATCACACCATTTTCTTCTTGAAAAAAAATAGCGGTATAAAGCAGAGGTTACTTCTTACTTTTACTAATTGATATTTTGTGTGGACAAAAAATAGACACTTTATGTTTTTGTTTCCATTTTAAAAAAATCAAACAAATGAACTACAGGCCACACAGATGTTTCTATTTTGCTGATTTCTTATCAAATATGGTTTTAGTAATGCTTATTCATTCTGAGAAAATACCTTTATTTTCTTTTGAAAAAATTTATCATTATTTTAGTGAGTATGGGTGCTTTGCCTGCATGTATTTCAGTGCACCTGGTGCTGACAGGTGCCAGAAAGGATAATACGATCGTCCGCAACTGAAGTAATGGATGGTTGTAAGCCACTATGTGGGCGCTGGGAACTGAACTTGGGTCCTCTGGTCGAACAACCAGTTTTCTTACTGTATCTTGATTATTTTGAGAAATCTGCTACATGCCTGACATTGTCTTGGTGGTGAAGATGCATTATTAAAGGGAAGGAGCTACAGCCTGCTCTAGCATTTCTAGTTTTTGCAGAAGAAGGTGGCAACAAACAGTCTCGTGATAAGTGAGTCTATTGGTGAATGACAAGTTAATAGGTACCCGAAGAGAAGGAGAGCCAAGCAGAATGGGGAAGTGAGACTGTAACTTTGAGTTCAGGTCTGACCTTACCATAAAACTAACCTGAAATAAGACTGTTCCAGAAACAGGACAACCTATGAGAATGTGAATTCGAAGAGTACTAGGGAGTCCTTGACTCACTCATCCACTGTGCCTCAAGTCTGTAGAGCCAGGACTCTCTCCTTCCTTCCATGCTGCGACAGGAAATACATGCTCACACTTTGCAAGAAGGTAAAGATGTTTCCTGGCCTCTCAAATCTTACAGTTTTTTTAGGGATAGCCAACACTAAACACAGAATCTATATAGCAGTAAAAGGTTTCCAAAAGCAAAACCCTGGGAGAGAATTTGTCAGGAGAATGTCATCTAACAGGCACCAGCCCTGATCTTTTTGAGGAAACAGTTTTGGTTAGTTATGAATAATGAGGAGGGGTAACCAGGCCGTGAATTGCTGCTTTCTGGATAGAGGAACAATCACACAGGAAGGACTGGTGCTGTGTATATGGCCAGGAAGTTTAGGGAATTAGAAAACTTCAGTATTTACTCTGGTATGGATGATTGATCTCAGTGAGGCTGGGGCCAAATAATGCAGTACTTAAACCACATGGAAGAGATTGGATAATAGTCACAATGAATTGTGAAATGAAGCCACAAATGAATTAAACAGAGGTTCTGGCTATACAGGAAGAACTAGAAATCAACATAGCTGTGTCCTAATGTTGGCTCTGATGTTAACTTTCTGGACGACTTGTTTAAGCAAATAAAAGCTCCAAGCCTCAATTGTTTAATACACCTTTGTCTATATTTATGTCTGGATCTATACATTCATGTGTTCAGTCCCTAGATTGCTCTGTCTCAAAGTACCTCAATAGAATTTCGTTTCATCGTAAGGTATGGTGGTTCTCCAGCCTCCAGAAGCTCACACTTCTTGCTACCTAGTTTCGATTTAGAGGTACTGCAATGTCATTGGCAAAGTTAAGATTAGGTCACGCAGGGACTGGCGAAAGAGCCGGTTCAGTGGTTAAGATTGCTTGCTGCTCTTTCAGGGGACTGAGTCAGGTTCATAGATACACATTGGGTAGCTCACAACTGGTTGTAATTCCAGTTGCAGGAACTGCGACACTCTTTTTTTAGTCGTTGCGGACATTCACTGAGTGTGTGCACAAACATAAACAAAAATGAAAAAATAAATCTGTGTTTTTTATTAATGATTGAGAATTTCATGCATATGTATGCTACATTTTGATCAGCCCACTCCTCACCCTCTTCTTCAGTTCCTTTCCTATTCCCACTACCACTAGTCCTTCTCAATTTCATGTGTTTTCTTTTTCCTCTGTTAATTCTAGGACCACATTCTTGAAAAATCTTGACTCTCCCTCTCTCAGGAACCATCAGCTAGGGGTAGGAGTCCCTGACATCCTTCCCTTTGATCTGGCATATTGCTTCATTTCATACGTGTAACACTCCCTGTTACGCCCGGAAAACAGTTTTGCTGTGTTATCTATTGCTTCTGGCTCTTACAACCTTTCTGCTCCCTTTCTGCAATGATCTGAAGAAGGTGTGTACTACAGATACACATCTAAGACTGAGAACTCTGAAATCTTTATTCTTTCCATGATGACCAGTTGTGGGTCTCCATTAATTGCCATCTACTTCAGGAGGAAACATCTTTGGTGAGAGTTGAGAGATAGATTGATTTATGTTTATGGATCTTAGTGATAGATCACTGGAATTTGGTTTACTACCATGTCCATTTTGAGATTAGCAGCAGTAGGTTCTCCCCTAGGGTTTGTGACCTTCCTGGCTTTCGGTTATTGGTTCCATTAATAGCGCCAGCCTAAGTGTTGTTTTGTGGAGTAGGCCCTAAATCCAATAAGAAAGTGATTTGTTACTTTCATACACTGGTGTTTATATCATACCATTGTCGTGATCTTACCAGGTCAGCCATTACTGTAGTCTGCAGGAACTATAGCTAGGTAAGACGCCTGCCAGAGCATGCATGGCAACTCCCAGCACCAGGAGACTAGCAGTAGATATGAAGATTTTATATCAGTACCAGCTTGGTTTTTCTATGTTCTATAAGTTAAGGATGTACTGTCTTCAGCAGTAAGGTCTTTTCATCATGTTCTAGAAGGTAAGCAAGAGTACTGACAATGGCATCTAATGTTCAGGGTCTCTGGGACTTCCCTGGCTAATGACTCCAATAGTGGTGCCCAATTCCTGGCACTGTGCTTTTCATTTGATAGTCTGTGATGATAGTTTCCTCTGTTGTTGGATAGCTTGGTGTGAAGTCCTTTTATATATGTGCATGTATGTATACGTGTATATGTAAATATTTTAGGAAACATCTACAGTCTTTCATGTTAGTTTTCCCTCCCCAAAGTCCTCTATCCTGCCCTTTTACCCTCTCTCACACTTAGCCAGTCTTGCTCCATTATTCCCAGTTTTTCTTATACTGTTTGCATTTTATCTCTCCTTTCATTAAACATCCTTCCTACCATGCCATCTACTGTTTTCTGGACTGAAATGGGTACTCAAATGTAGGCACACATAATCAATAATAATTCAAAGTTTGCATCCGCTTACAACAGAGAACGTGGAATATTTGGCTTTCTGGGTCTAGGTTAACTCACCCAGAATGTTTGTTTCTGCCTCAATTCATTTACTTATTAATTTTATTTTTAAACAACTGAGTAACATTCCATCATGTAAAAGTATTATGTGTTCATTATTCATTTATCATTTGACGATTGTGAAAAGAGTGGCAATGAGCATAGCTGAACAAGTGTCTCTGTAGCAGGATATTGAATCTTTTGAGTATGTGCTCAAGAATGGTGTCACTGGATCATACAACAGTTCATTTTCTAGCTTTGCAAGAAGTCTTCACACAGATTTCCATAGTGGCTGCACCAGTTTGACCTTGCATCAGCAATGAATATGTATTTCCTTTTTACCACATTCATAAAAGAATTCATTATTTTATTTTTAGTGTTAACCATTATGATTGAGCTAAGATGAACTCTTAATTCTCAAAGAAAGTTTCAATTTGGATTTCCATGGTGGCTAAAGATGTTGAACACTACAAAACAACCCCTATCATTTTTCTTCCTTTATTTCCTGTTTTCTTTTTTGTTTCTACTTTTTTTTCTTTCTGAACTCTGTTTAGTTCCATGCCTCCATTTTAAACTATGTTGTTTATATTCTTAGTGGCTAGTGTTTTGAGTTCTTTGTATGTTCTAGACAGTAACCATCTTTCTGATGATGGTAAAGAAAAACTCATTTGAAGTTTTCCTAGATATAAATTTTTGGTGAACTCTACTTTTTTGGTATATATTATGACATTAATAATGACATTTGAAGCATATACTATGTTGATATTTTTATTTTAGACTGGTACCTCCTTGTGACTAGTTAGTGTTTAATAAATATCTTTAAATGAATAACAGACACAATTTGAAGATGCTTCATTTGGAAATAAGAATAATTTTGACTTTTTAAAAAATGTATCAGCTTATTTCTTCAAGTTGGGGAAGAAAGAGTTGGTCCAGAGTTGCAAGCAGCTGCTTGCAGAGAATCTGGGTTAGGATCACAGCACCATGAAGGCTGTGATCTCATAACTACCTGTAACTCCAGGTCCAGAAGATTCAATGCTCTCTCCTGGCCTCTGTGGGCACCTGCACTCATGTGTGCTCACTCATACACTTGCCTACCACTATCTCAAGCCAACACAACAGCCACAAAACCTTCCACTAATCTACTATCTGGAAGGTCAGCCAGGCAGCACTGGATACAAAAACCATCACACATGAAAACCTTTCACAGAGGAACAGATGAGGGAGGGCTCTGAACTGCCATGCTGTGATTGTCTGCATTCTTATATGCTTTGTATTTAGTAACTTTTGTTTTAAAATTTCTAAATGGACCAAAAGGCAACTGCTCACCTCTTCCTGTTGGTATCTTTGAAGGAAATGCACTTCTTTCAGTCATTGGTAACTGGATAATTAGCACCTCCTGCCTCCAATAGGAAGGAGGCTTTAGTGACCTTAGACTCTTTATGATGGTGGAGGGCAGAGGAGGCAGCAGCTCAGTAAGACCTGCTTGACAGGGCAAGCCACTAAAGCTTTCCCTGTACCGAGGAGACTGCTGTGAACTGGGATTGAATGCTTAGCATATTATTATGTTGTTTCTTGATGGCTTTTCTCTTTTCTTCTTTCCCTCATTGGGCCCCCTTCTTCAGGGTTCAGTAACACTAGAGAGACACTTTTTGACAGACAAGAGAGAATCTTACACTTGACTTCCAATATCAAGGCATTTCAACTGGCACACTTTGTATTGAATAATTCATGGGTATTCAAGCTTTACTTCACTCCACAAAGAAAGTGCTTTCTCTTAGCAGCCACTGTAGATATGAGCAGGTAATTCATTATTTAAAGAGATTAAGTATTAGCAACTGGTACTGGCTCTTTAGAGCTCTCTATTCCCTTCACTCATGTTATCCCCAGCCTCTGAGCTGCCTTGAACAGTCTTTAGATTGATTTTTTAAACCATATTTAAGTCTTTTTATAAAAACATATCTACCCCCATTCTTTACTACTTTCAGAACAGCTTTGTCCTATGTTGGGATGTGCAGCAGTGTCTGTTAGAGCCAGGCCATTGCAGGTTCACGGGCATACACAAAGTTGTGACACTTTTGCTTTCAGTAAGAAAATGTGGCAGTTGGGAGGGATGTAAGAAATCCGAATTTGCTCAGATTTATAGACCACTTGCTGTAATAGACCGTGGAAGATTTGGGCGTTTTCAGCTTGTGGTAAAAGTGAAGGACTCCTCAACTTTCAAGTATTGTTAGTTAGAAAAGTCCCCATGGATAACTGTCCTCTGTGTTTTCAGAGCAAAAAAAAAGGGCAGGGGAAGGCCGTGTTTGAAATGGCCTTCCTTTTGTAGACATTTCCTCAGGTTGACTCTCATTCAGCACAAATTTTCTATCTTGCATTTCTGGTTTAGAACAGAGGAGAAAGTTTTTCAGGGGTTATGGGGTTTCACTTTCCAAAGGCCTTAGCAGAGGGAACTTTACAAGGTACTCTGTTAGGAATGGGGAAATGGGGAGAGTAATATAGAGAGAAGAATAACACATATGCACACATGCACACACATGCATGCCCACTCACACACATGAAAACACACACATGCATGCACACACACAAAAACACGTGCGCACACACACATGCATGTACACATGCACACAAGCACACACTGTGATCCTGTAATAGCTGTGTGATACTGGATGAGTGGCTTAATCACCATGTTTCTTTTACTCTTTTGTAAAGTGAGTCAGGGGACATGAATGGAATCTTCCTCATGGATGTGAAAGTTTCATGAGATAATGTATGAAAATTGCTTAGCATAGTGAGAAACTCCCAAGAAATATTCAATAAACCTCTTTTCTGAAGAGTCTTTTTAGAAAATTAACCTGGCACTGACACGGAAATTTAATTTGCAGTTGAGAATTTAGAAGTTTAGTAAATGCAGCTTTGTACAAAATTGGTAATTTTATGAAATGCCAGTGTATTTTGCCATAATTTAAACAGTCATTCCAGATCAGCTATGCCAGGAAGGGAAATAAGTTTCATATTTCTCTTGGATGTAACTATCAAGGGATATTAAAAAGTGATGCCTGTTCAGTGGGGACCTTGTAGCTGCTGTCTCTGTCAGGGTGCTTTCAGATACCTTAATTAGTTTAAATGCATTTTAATAGAAAACTGATGTATTCCTATTCAGTTTGCAAAGTTTTGCAAACCTTTTAATGTTTACTGAAAGTTGGGATTTCTCTAATTAGAAATAAAATTTCTTCTTCCAAGTCATAATTCAAATTATGAATCCCAGAATCTACAATTTTCCTCTCATGTCTTTCATCATATGAAATCAGTGCTTCTACTGGATGTAGTTAAGAGGCATTTTAGACCACGCTGTCTTTTATACACAGGCACAGGCACAGACAGACAGACATCCATACATACACATGTGCGTGCGCACACACACAAAAACACACCCTTTTCAAGCTTTTTCAGGTAAGCCTACTTTCTCTGCATTGATGAAATCTCAATAAAGATGAGACAAAATACAGATGACTAAAATATCACACACATAAAAAATTTATAAATCCTTCCAAAATTTCATGAATGTAAGCTATTCTCTTTTCCTTCCCAGGCATGCTTACTTTACTGCGGACTGGAAGTGCTGACAGACAGTCTGGAGGACCAAATTAGGTTTGGCAGATTTTATTTGCAATTAGCTAAGGGAGAGCATTCCTCAATGGTAGGCCATCTAATGGATGTAGAGTTGAGTCCTAGCCACAGTTTTTGGATGCTGGCAATATGTCCTCCTTGTGCGCTGAGCTGGGGAAGTGAACAAGAACAATAGTAGACGTGAAAGGATAGTGTTCTTAGCTAGGCCGATGCTGACTGCTCTTAGAGGTGTTGCAAGAGCTGGCATTGCTTTTTCATCACCCTGGGTGGACTAAAGCTGATTTCTGAGATATACTCACCTGTATTCATATATAGCTTGGTATGTTTTTGAGGGAGATCAGGGAAATTATAAGAAAAGTTTGAACTGCATGTACTTAGAAACCACCCACTGGGGCATCCATCACTGCCATGGGTTACCTGGTGCGTGCATATGAGTGTTTTGTAGGACTTGTCGATACTGATATGGATCTATGGTCTTTAAACATTTTTCTACAAATAAATGCAAGAACAAGAAAGTTAGAATATATAAAACCAGGGGCTTTGGAATTTTACATATGTGTTTTAATGAGAAGAAATGATTTTTTTTAATATAAGAATGTGGTACAGACCTGTACATTATATAAACAATCCTGAGACAAACTGTATTTATGTAGTAGTATTATTACTGATCCTGGGTTCATTACTATTTGTTAAGTGGGACTTTAGAGATTTCCAAATTCATATTTAAGGAATGAAGTTTAGTGTTGAAGAAAACATTTGTCATATTTAACATTTTGTTTTCTTTTAAATTCTTCTCTCATATATTACATTCTGACTAGTTTTCCCTTCCCTCCCCTGCTCCCAGTCCCTGCCCATCTCTCTCCTCCCCCAAAACTATCTTGAGATTGTTTTTAAAGTTATATTTTAATTTTCATGTTTTAAGAATACATGAAAAGAACCCAGAACTTTATTTGGCACTAGTAAAATTCTAAGACGTTAACTAAATAAAAGAAAGGCATAATTAAGTACTGAAAAAAATACTCTTTAAGCGTAGGGCTTTAGCTCAATATTACAGTGATTACCTAGTACATGTGATGTCTGTTCCAGGTTCAATAACTCATTTTGCAAAGTAAGTAAATTATTAACAAATAAGTAAATAATACTTTTAAGGTTTGAAAATGTGACTCCATGGTAGTGTTCTGGGTGCATTCCCTAGGACCTGGGTTTGAACTTCAGTACTATAAGAAAAAAAACATATGACTTTGGTGAGCTCCCATTAGATCAGCCCCATCGTCTCAGTGGGTTGGCGCA
>LOJH01014531.1:5455-24068 GCA_001685095.1 Ellobius talpinus
TCTCTCTCTCTCTCTCTCTCTCTCTCTCTCTCGTCTGCCTGCTTTCCCTCACTGTGATGCCCTGCTCCAAGCTCTCCGCCTCTCTGTGACTCTTGATTCTCTGATTTTCACACCACTCTCTTTTGTTCGTGTCTCCCCCATGGAGAGCATCCTGTATCTTTGCTTGTATTATGAACCTTGTGTCTAACTTTAGCATAATCGTGACCAGCGAGGCACTCGTTGTCTGAGTTTAATCTGGTCCTTATCTTTTCCATCGCTCAGGAACCATAACTACCTCCCATTGCCCACAGGAATTTCTAGATGGACCTCCACCCACAATTGGGCTCAGCATGCTTGCTAACATCCTTACTTCGCACTGGGGACTTCTTTGTCATTCGCCTGACACCTCCAAGAAGGATCCAGATCTGTTTCCACACATGGAAAACTTCATCGATACAATGTTGAGCTAGATAGAGGATGGCATCCCAGGAAAGAACTGGAAAGACCCAAAGCTGGGCTCCTAGGAACGCAGCAGTCAGGGTCCCTGGCAGCTCAAGTATGAGCGATGGTTTCAGAAGACAGTTGGGTAAAAACAGAAGTGAAAACTTTGAGAACAGGGAATTTTCAGCGGAGGAAGATTAAGAATAAATATCAAGTTTTATTAGGTAAGTCATCAAGGAAATAGGAGACAAATAAAATAATTAAAAATGTAATCTGAAACCTGCTTTGCAGCTGCTCATGATTTTCCATGTAAGAAATGGGCTAGGTGCTGCTCTCTCTCTAATCTGACTTAGGAGGAAGTCGCTGGAACACCAATTTAAAAAAATAAAAAAGCCTGCTTCAAATTTGGCTCAAAAAAAAGCAGAAGAAAAGAAAAGGAAATGGAATCCATTAGTAGTAGTTTTGGCAATGGAAAAGTAAGAGATGAGAGTGAGTGAGCAAGNGGGGGGGAACGGGGAGGGGCGACGGAGAGAGATAATTGATTCAGAGTACAACAATGCCATACTGAAATGTTTTTCGTCCCATTTTCACAGAAGTTGCAAAAATGGCAGCTGTATGCCACCCCCTGCTGACATAGTTGATGGTTTCCAGAGTGTGACTGAAGTGACACCACGTGTGACTGAACGGAGCCGGGAAAACAAACAGCCAATCAGCCAATGGCTGGTGTCCTGCTAAACGCTCTAGTTCTTCTCATTCCCTGCGTCATTCGCATGGGCTCAGGACTCCAGCACATCTCTAGGGTTTGCAGCAAAAGCAAAATTGCTAAGAAAGAGGAAAGAATTGACAGGAAAGCTTACTGTTCAAAGTTGCCCTCTCTCTGTTGGGCCACGATAGTGCACGCCTTTAATCCCAGCACTCGGGAGGCAGAGGCAGGAGGATCTCTGTGAGTTCCAGGCCAGCCTTGTCTACAGAGTGAGTTCCAGAACAGGCTCCATAGCTACGGCCTTTCTAGTCCTGAATTCGTCAGATGAGCATGCATTTTCACACTTTATCAAGACATGGAGTTGCTTTCAATGAAATCAAAGCACTGTTTGTGGGGTTTTGCCACTCATAGACCATTTTTGGAAAGCTCTTATCTTACCTAACACATTTATTTATCTCTTTCCTTTTCTTTTCTTGCTAATGAAAATTACTTAAGGAGACTACCCCACTCTATTAGTAATCTTTTCCGTGAATATCAGAAATAAGTCAGGAGTTGTTGGGGACTGTGGACCACCAGACCCTGAATTTCATGTAAACAACTTATTTTCCTCTGCTCTGAGCACGAGGCCCTGATGGCAGGTTGGTGGGTCTGTAGCTGAAAACTCCTGAGAGCTGGGACGTGGCCAGAGCCCTATCTAAGCCACCCCTGAACACAATAAAGTGAGCATTCTTGGCATTCTTGTCTCAAGGATGTCCCCGTGGCCCCGTCTGTCAGTCTGTCTCTGTCTCTGTGTGTATGTTTTGAAATCTTCAGCCTAGTTCCTGTAGTGCATAGTGAGTAGAGCGCAGAACAGAACCAGTGTAGTTTTACAATGTGTGGACTGACACAAAATAGAATTTCTCCATCAAGTAAAAGAGTTCTGAGAGAAGGAAGCTGAGTCTCCCAGGGCCCCAGCATCTTCCTTTCTGAGCTACTTTCCATAGCTCCTGACTTCTACACTGAAAAGTTCCTCATGGACCCCCGTGGCCACCAGGGTCTAGTCAGGACATCTACTGAGAAGTGGACCAAGGAGGCAGGGTGAAACGGAAAAGCCTTCCTTCCTTTAAGGATGAATGTTTGGATTGGTTTGGTTTGGTTTGGTTTTTCCTAGAATTCCTTCCAGCTGCTCTTGACAGACAGTGAAGTCCCATGACCTATCCCTACCCAAACAGCAGGAGCTGGGGCTCCCAGGAGTTCCCAGATTCATCACCAACCAAACACCAGGAATGGTGGTCCCAGGTGGCTGTATTTACCAGAACCTGGAATTCTGCCACGGAAGAGAGGAGAGCAGATGATGGGAAGTCACATGGTCTCTGTCACTTTTCACACATGTGCAGATTTATCCTTGAAACATACCCTTTCTTGGGTTACATTTACTTAGGTAATAATATCACTTCAAGACATGGAATCCTGGAGTTCAATTTATAGCCTCTGATAGAGAACAATACTTAGCTCTTTTCTGAGTGAAGAATTTGTTCATACATACTTTCTCTTACAGTTTTATATCAATTCTTCAAGTTGCGGTTTTCCCTTCCACTGAGAGTTTTGTATGATGTTTAGTATATGGTAGAGCATTGAAATAAATAGGTAAATATGCAGAGGCTAGCCTGCCTTCCCAGCATGTTGGTGCTGCGCCCTATTTTTGAGTGTTCACCCTTCCGGAATGCTAGCACCCTGCTCCCCCCTCCCCACCTCCTGCACTAGCCTCCCAAATGTCCTTCCTGCTCCGTTCTTGTTCCCCCAGCAAATCCCACACCCAAACCACAGACACACTCTAAACAGAACTCAGACATGATGGCTCCATGAGAACCACACTGTTTTATTTCTTATAGTGAAAGGAACGATTGCCCCGACACTACTCACAAGACCCTCTGAGATGAGAGCACCTACTGGGATTCCTTCCCAAGGCCACCCTGGCACCCTCACCACACACCTGTACTGCTGCCGTGCCAACCTCAGGCCCTGGCGAAGGGCCAGCATCCTATAATGCTCTCACCTGGAAGACTGGCTGTTCTACAGGTCTTTCAAAAATCTTAAATTTTTCCTGTTTTACACACACACACACACACACACACACATATACACACTCACACACACACAATGCTTAGTTGTTTTATAGGTTTCTGCTACCATGGAAAGAGTCTTTCCTTTGCCCTCTTTGGCACTAACTATGCTGTCTACGTAGGAAACATATGTGTCTATGTATTTATTCTTAACTAGCCACATTTTTCCATACTCAGGGATTAACTACAGTGGCTTCTGGATTCCACCCCCCCATTTTCCAGTGGGACCATGCTATTACCTGCCGATGATGATGGCATTATTTCCTTCCTTTTTCCTAATTCAATGTATTTGATTATTATGTCTGGGTTTGATTTCATTCCCTAGACTTTTCAGAGTGATGTTGAAAATGTCACTGACAGGAGACTGGAACAAGTCTCCAGTGACGCAGCTGCTTTAGGGAGCGAGGCATTGTGCTGCTCCAGTCTAACGCAGAGGGGAGCGTGCCTTGAGTCACATACAATACACATGTGCCAGCCTCAGGTGGAAGAATCAGTTTCCAATATGATGTTCCTTCCTTTGCTATTCCGGGAAACCTCTCCTCCAACCCTTGGGTAGTGTTCAACGTTGTCCACCCCCGACAGTGCGCAGGGCATTCCCTGGCTGTCCAGTCCAGCAACTGCATGCACATTGATAAGAATGGTTTTCTTCATTCATAAAGGCTGTCAGGGGCAGTAGCTCTTTACACAATGTAGGACGTCATGGGAAGTCCAAAGGTGCTTCCTGGAAATATAACATAGTGGTAAAATAAGTTCTAGAAGTGCTAGGAGACACAGCATCTAATTGTTCTTTTGTAAGTTTGGGATATCCTTAGGGGCTGGCATTGTAGACACTCATGGTGAGTCAGTCATTCAGGAGGAAGCGGTGTACACCTACCTTCCCACACTCTGTGAGACGATGGGGAGCATCCCACACCCACCACCAGTCTCTGTTGCTGAACAATGTGCTGGAAGACTTTAACAAAAGGTGAGAAGAGGGCAATTGATGGGCATTTCTGAGCCTCCAGGTTCCAAAGCGCCCCTGGGAATGGCTTCCTCTACCTTCTCCTTCCAGTGACCGCGCAGTGGGACACGATGGGTCCACCTGGCTGCTAGACATCGAGAAGACACAGAGTTATAACGGAATTCATGGAGGGTTGCAGGGCAGCCCAGTCCAACCTAGCTTCTGCCCACAGTTCCCATACACCCTGTCTGGTGAACTCAGTGTGACACCTGCTTATGTATCTATCTCCGTGGCCATGCTAATTGTGAGATATCACAAGGGTATGGAGCTCAAGGGTCCTCTCCTCTCCATCAGCCTAGTGAACAAAGACAAGTGCAGGACAATGTTAATGCTACCTAACTTGGAGCTCTGCAGACAACATCTATACTACCTAACTTGGAACTCTGCAGGGACCTGCTATGTCTTCAGCATTACCCTTAAGATACAGAGACACATTTTCCACCCACTGCCTACTCATTAAATTTTCCTGTTTCCTTGTTTCTTTTTAGAAAACTGAGAAGAGAGACCTGGTGGTAGCGAATGCTTCAGGGCTATCCCTGGGCACTCCACATCATGCAAAAGATGAGCCTGGAATGAGGGGATCCTCTTACAAATCAAAAAAAAAAACTGCCAGATTGACTGCACAGGCTCAGCATGCTCCTGGGGTGGTTGATCTCTGCCAGAAAGGTGGTTCTCTTCTATGAGGCTGGTCCTCACAGATGCGTACACTCTCCAGAATCCACTGCACATTCCCAAGCCCACCTGCTCTTTCTTAATGAATCACTGGGAAACTTAATACAGAAAGCAACGCTTGATTAGCACACCTCATAGTTGTCTTCTAAGTTATTTATGGCTTCTACCTTTTCAAGTATCCAAAATTAAAGCAATTACAGGGCTGGGGTGATGGCTCAGGAGTTAAGATCTCTTGCTGCTATCACAGAGGATCCAGGTTCTGTTTCCATCACTCACAGGGCAGTTTACAACCCTTGGATACTCCAGTTCTAAAGGAACTAGCACCTTTTCCTGGCTTCTGCAGGCCCCAGGAACACACATGGTGCACTAACTTACATTCAGGCAAAAAAGAAAAATAAAAGAAGAAAAAATAAAATAAAATAAAAATCATACACATAAAACAAAAACAAATCGATCTAAAAGAATTGAAACAAAGCCTGCAACACCAGAGCATTGAGGGTCCAGTAAGTATCCAGCCAGAGGCTAAAGGCCTGAGTGGATTTAGGCACAGGACCAGCAAGACGGGAAATAGGTGAACAAGGGAGACGGTCATGGCAGAGGCCCCTGTGGGATGTGTGGCAAAGTTGTAGGATTGGGTGTTGTGGGGAAATGAAAGGCGACCTCACAAGTCAGGGTGACAGTAGACCTACCATGTCAATCAAATTTGTTCCTCTCCTCTCCTCTTTGCTTATCTTCCTTCCTTCGTCCTTCCTTTCACCTGATCTGTCTACAAAGCCAAAGTGCTTCACCATGAGCAGTGACGTGGACAGTTCACTGCCGTCTCACCTCCTTCTCTATGTGGAAGCCAAGGCCTGTGTTACTGCCTCATGGTAGTTATTGCTACTAGAATGTGCTGTGGCCCCAAAGGGGCAGACTGTGGTGTTTCTTTGCAAGAAGATTTGATGCTGCCAGATCCTGCCAGCAAGCATGCTTTGCGCACAGCTTCAGGAGATGCCTCGGTCACAGTAACAAAACTGTTGCCTCAGGATCCTGGGCAATTTGATGTGGAAAATGAAGTTTTGAGCCATCCTCATTTCTATAAACATGTTAAGGAAATGCCAGATAAACATAAAGGAACAGAATGTTTGTCTCTTGTCCAAATACAAAGTTGACTTTTCTCGTGGGTGTAAGCATTTGGCAGGAAGCACAGTGCAGACTTGGGCAAACTTAGCCCACTCTGCCATCTTCTTACCCAGTAAAAGGAAAATCTCTTACTGTCTTATGTGCAACCCATGGCTAAATGGCATGTGATTTGGCATCTTCCGCCCCTTCTGGAAAGAGTGAGATGACAGGAAGGTTATGATGGGGCACATTCCACAGAGGGGCGGAACAGGGTGGGGCATTGCTCAGCTGTGGCAGCATAGGGTGCAGAGAAGTTCACATTTCATCTCACCGAATTCTAACAGCGCCTGAAAGAGGGGTCCTGACATCCAGGGACCCAAGTAGACAAACAGTCTGTCAGTTCCTGGAAATACGTGCTCCCACAGCTCAGGGGGCCTGCGGGAGTGGAAGAGTCTGAACCTTCACAGAACTTCCCCATTCTTTCTGAAGAAATTAATCACCCTCATTAAAGGAAGGTAAGTAAAAGCTTAGAGCTATCAAAATCTGACAGACCTCCGAAGACTTCACTGAGGCTTGGGTCTTATGAAACATTCATGTAAATGTATAGTCATTTTTCCATTAAATTTTCAATTGTCAATTATAATAAAATAAAATATATTAATATAATATAATATATAGAAGAAAAGAAAAGCCAAATTCTTAGGAGGAAATGACATTTTCTCTCTGTCTGAGTCAGGGTTTCTACTGCTGTGAAGAGACACCATGACCACAACTCTTATAAAAGAAAACATTTAATTGGAATGATTCACTTACAATTTCAGAGGCTCAATCCATTATCATCATGGTGGGACATGGCGGTCTGCAGGCAGGCATGGTGCTGAAGAAGTAGCTGGGAGTCCTATACCTTGTAGGCAACAGGAAGTTGACTGAGATACTGGGCGCTATCATGAGCATAGGAAACCTCAAAGCCCACACCCATGGTGACACACTTCTAACAAGGCCATACCCTCTCCAACAAAGCCATACCTCTGAATAGTGCCACTCCCTATGAGCTTATGAAGGCCAATTACATTCAAATTACCACACTCACCTAATAACAAAGGCAGAACCACTTATAAAGTAGATGTACTTGGATTGGGTTGTAGCTCAGGGGCAGAGTACTTGCCTCATAGACATGCAGCCTTGGGCTCTATTCTTGGACTCAGAGTGGGTTGTTGATGAGCAAATGAATGAAACTAAGCTTGTATGCCCCATATTCACCAAACAAAGATAAAAAATTAGGGGACAAACTGGATGAAGCCTGAATAGCACACTGAGAGAAAAGTGGGTATCTCTGGTCTATTTGAAACTCTTAATAGAGCCCGTGGTATGGATCATCAGGTAAAGGCTCCTCCTCTAAGCTTTATGGCCCACATTTGATTTCTGGCACTCAACATGGAAGAAGGAGAGAACCAACTCTTACAAATTTTCCTCTGCCTTCTGCAAGCATCCTCCTTATATATGGGCTATGACATGGCTATGACATGGATATACATGGGCTATGACATATCTACACTAGGTGTGGATGTGCACATGCAGAGAGAAAATAAATAAACGAATGCATATAGAAGAAAAGTGTTTATAAAATTAACTGAGAAAGAGCAGCAATGGAAATAAAACCAGAGAAGTATGCAATACTGCCCCTAGTAAACAATGACATTTAACTAAAAAAAAACACAATGATCCAGGTCATCTGCATGGACTCACAGCCTGGGGCGCCACTTCTCTTCTGAAATCGAGCTTTCTCACCTAAAACATGGCACCGCCTGCGAAACTGGCTGTTTGATGCTCTTACCATAGTAAGACCCACGTGAGGAGAGTTTGCATCCTCTGGGAACAAAATCAATCAAAAGAGAGAATTTGAATAAAATTCTAGAAAGCTGCCAAGAGCAAAGTTTGAATTTCCTCCATGTTGAGTGCTTCACTGGATCTGTGTAAAGTGATGCATAGGCGTTATGTCCATGTTATAACTAACATAGGCGTTATGTCCATGTTATAACTAAGACAGCAATGAAATAGAGACTATCAGAGCATTATGTGCAAAGACAGTGCCATTTTATGCAAAATACTCAAACACCTCAGATTTGGGGACTCATGAGGCCCTAGAACATATTCCCGGTGATACTGAGGGCTGTCTCCATTAGATGACTATGTTCTCCCATAATCCGTGTCCTTGGTATTATTTCTAGGCTATCCCTCCACTTCCCAACTACTGATGCTTCTCTTGTCTGATGACCTCCATGTCGCACATGGGATGGGTGTGTCTCTGCTTCAACGGTTTTCTCTAAGAAGACATCAGAGAAGCCCAGACCTTGTGACTGTAACAGCCAGGGCCACCTGTCGTCAAGACACATGGCTGTGTAGTGGAGCATGATGGTTTTGACAGCATAGATCACCCCTGCCACACGACAGCTCTGCAGATGGACAGAGGACGGCCGTGGAAATTATGAGCAGAGCGTAAAGGTGCCAAGAGAAATTAGCAGAACATATGAGCCAGATGTGTGTCTAGACACTCAAAGAACAAGACCAGAATCCAGGCCCATGCCTTTAATTGTCTTCAACCCTCCATCCCACGTCTGTAGCCACGGAGAGGATGGCTGGGAGGCAGACGTGGCCAGCATTCATGAACTCACAGGCCATCCTGTTTGGTGCCCTGGAAAGTCCAGCTGTGCTCCAAGCACACATGTTGAAAGGAAGACTGAGACTCGTTCTTGAATGCCATCATAGAATGAATGACTGGATGACTGGCATCCCTAAAAAGGGGGGAGAGAGGAAAGACTGCCCATTCCCAAGCTCCTCAGAGGCTGCAGGAAACTGGAATGCTGCAAAGGAACTCGTGAATCACATGGTAATATGATAGTGCTGAGATATCTGTGACACTGCTGTTGCAAGCAGGCGGGGCTCTGCCTCCTCTGTGTCTGTTGAATAGCCGTACATTGCACAGCCCACGTGATGGGAGGGTCCCTGTCTGATTGGAAAGCTGGAGGCCACTACACTACCCCGCTACTGTACAGGAGAGATTGCTGTACCAGGTTATCTCTGCCGTGGGAACTTCAGTGATCATTTCCTGCCTGGAGGCGTTTTCTCAGTGGGCACATGGGAAAGGATGCTTCTCACACAGCTGAAAAGTCACAGCTTTTTGGGTTTTTTTTGTCCTTTCTTCTGTTACCATGCCAACTTCCCACCTTTCCTGTTGTGACTAACTGTCCAGAAAGCCTACTGGGAAGGGCTTGAG
This sequence comes from Ellobius talpinus, assembly GCA_001685095.1. Taxonomy (NCBI): domain Eukaryota; kingdom Metazoa; phylum Chordata; class Mammalia; order Rodentia; family Cricetidae; genus Ellobius; species Ellobius talpinus. Next base: position 14,728 of record LOJH01014531.1, read on the forward strand.
TTCAAAGATAAGAAAGGGACTTGCCAAAATGAACTATGAAATAATACATACTCGTCAACCCTGTGGACATTCTTGAGTTATAAAACATATCAAGAGATTTTCTCTGTGCCTCACAAGGATCCAGGGAGGAAGGGGACAGATGGAGGACCTCACCTGACTTGTCCAATTAGCATTTCCCTGAAGTGTTTGGCACAGACAATATTTTTGTCTACAGAAATATAAAAATCCAAGTTTGGAAAACATGAAGGTTAATTTTTCTTTCAAATAAAAGGCACTTGGGAATACAATGTCTAAAGATCAGGGACAGTTCCACAATTTTATCCAAAAACTTAAGACTCCTTGTCTTCAGGATATGGCCTCTGTCTTCTAATGTGCCTTACAACCCCAAATGACTGATCATGCCCTCTGAGAAAAGGGCCTCCAGTGTTGTCCACCCTGCACTCAGCTGGATGGAGGCATGGAAAATCATCTTATAATTGGGATACCGTAGCCCCAAATAACATGTTCATTAGGAAGAGGACAACTTGAAATCCAGCAGGTATAAACCATCACCACAAATTACTGGGATCCAGAGCTCTTTTCATCAGAGATGTTCCGCCTGTGGAACAGAAGGAGCCTTCCCACATCCTCCTGAAGATGGCTGTGCAGAGTGTTGTCTTACACTGTGGTAAGCACACTAACCATCTACCAGATAGTGAGATGCAGGTGATGCCTAGGCCATGAAACGACTGCCTCTGCCCTGCTGCTGAGTGGCCCTGTCATCCCGCGGCCCTCTGTGGTGTTTTGAATTAGAATGCCCCCCACAGGCTCATAGATTCTTGGTTACCAGGGAGTGGCACTAATTTAAAGGATTTGGAGGTGTGGCCCTGTTGGAAGTGTCACTAGAGTTGGGGCTTTCAGGGTTTCAAAAGTCCAAGCTAGGCCCAGTGGCACACTCTCTTCCTGCTTCTTATGGATCCAGATGTAGACCTCTCAGCTACCTCTCCAGCACCACATCTGCCTGCACGCTGCCATGGTCCTAACCATGATGATAATGGACTGAACCTCTGAAATTGTAAGAAAGCCCCAATTAAATGCTTTCTTTTCTAAGAGTTGGTGTGGTCATGGTGTCTCTTCACAGCAATAGGGTACTGACTAAAACACCCTCATATCCCTCATTGGGCCACATTCCCCCTGTTCATGAAGAGAAAAGATCCACCCAGCTTAGGACGACCATCAGCGGTCCCAGGCTCTGCAGACATGACATGGCCCTGAATCCGTGGCTGCTTAGCCCATGCCCAGTGACATTCTCAACAGAGGATTCCATCTGTGGCCACTGGCTGCATGTCAGGCAGTGTTCTCAGGATTCCTCACAGACTTGGTTGATGGTTTCACAGAAACTTCATGGCTAGGTAATTATTGCCCCTATTGAAATGAAGAGATTGAGCAGAAAAGCCTCAAATCTCACACAGGGACAGCCACAAAGCTGAATTCTACCCAGGAATGCTGGTGCACTCTGCCTGCATCTGGGAAACCCTCCAGCACCCCCTGGAGCGGTTCCTGGAGGACACAGTCATGCAAAATGCTATGCCCTAGGATTCAGTAGCTGAGTGGTCTTTGTCGTGATGGAGGAGGGGGAATTTTCATGAGTCATTGCAACTCAGAAATTTCTCTTCACATCCACTGATTTCTGCCAGTACCTTCACAGCCCATGGGTAGCACATCACACTTTCTGTGAGAGATTTCCTAATTCGTACAGTGTGTAACTTGAATGCCCCCCTCTTTAGAAGATTGCCATCACGAGCAATACACTTCCTTAGGAATTATACCAATCAGTAAGTATACCAATCTTGAGGGGCTGTCAGAACCCCACATTCATTGCTCAGAGACTGTGGGCGGTGTCTCATGGGCAGCCTCCTGGATCACTGGACCTGACCTGAGCACATTTGCATGAGGGGGAGATGGAAGTTGGATCCATCCATGATTGGTCTCCTCAGCCTTGTGACCTCCCCACAGTTAAACCCACTGTGTGCCACATTCAGAGGCACATCCTCTCTCTCTGTTCCTTTGTTTCTTCCTGTGTTGAATTTTGTTTATCTTTGTACACTTATTTCTTTACACAATTACACCATCATCTTTCAAGGATTCCCCCAGAACTGGAAGGATTTTGACCTGCATTCTAGTTCTTCCTACCCACTCCTTCTAAGACTGGCAGAGGCTGAGGAATCATCCCTGCTCCCCAGGTACCCCCTGCTTTGTCAGCCTTGCCTTGCTTTGCCTTGACACCCCCCCACCAGCATTGTTTTTTTTTTTTGAGAACACCACCAGAACATGTGACCTCATCTAAGTGGACTGCAGTGGTCAACCAACTCTGTATAAGTCAGTGTTTCCTAGAAGAAAAGAACCAATGGGACAAATTTATATTTGTGTGTATGAATATATGTATAGAATTATGAAATATCAACAACAACCATCTGTATCCTGAGAGGATGAGAACCTTGAAGTTGCTCGGCCCTTGGGACTTGATGCTTGGTTGTGGGAACAATCCTACACTGGTTGTCTCTCACTGGAGGGGCCCACAACCTGGCTTTTGCTCAGTCGAAGAGGCTGGCACCTCAGCAATCCCAATTTGGCACCAACAGCCTGTAGAGTTCCCAGAGCTGCACCAGTCCGAAATCCACGAGGAAAGCCTGAAAATGCTCCTTCTGCTGTCAGCAAAGGAAGCAGTGAGGAATCAATTAACACAGTGGCAAGCAGGATGGCCATATGAGCAAAAGATGAATAATCAGTCTTTTTCCTGCCATCTTCTTATTTTTTGAATTTGGACAGCTACTAGAAGGTTCAACCCATATTTGGGGTGTGTCCTCCAATATCCATTAAGGCAACCGGGACAGTTCTCCAGGAGCAACTCTCTTCTCTTGTGATTCTCATTTGCGGCAAGTTGACTTTAAAGCTGACCATAACGGCACGTGTTATGGTCTTGGAGGGGGACTGTAGCCAAGGCACCCAAGATGTTTGCTCCTGAGAGTACAACCAGAGGCCGGCTGCAGCCTCTATAATGGGCCCATCAAAAAGTTGGGCTCTGCAACTCCAGTCCAGACCATTTTCTAAAAGAAGACCCTAAGAGTCATGTGTTCCAGGCTAACACTAATATTGAAAGAGTGTTAGTCAGGGAATGACTCGGTCAATGAAGGCAAGAAGTCCAAGAGAATTGGAGCCAAGCGGCCTCTGGTGCAGGCTTTGCATGCCAAACCTGCAGGCAAGAAATGAGAGGCTTTAGAGATGGCTCAGCAGTTAAGACTCCTCTTTCAGAAATGAAACCTGGTTTCAGTTCCAGCATCCACATGATTGGTAGCCCACAGCTGTCTTTGCTTCCAGTCCAAGAGGATCAGGCCTCTTCTGGCCTCAGTGGGCTTCAGATAATCAAGTGGTACACAGACAGATGTGTAGGCCAAACATCCAAACATGTGAGAGAAAATAACAGATAAGGGAATGGGACATCCCTAACTCACCCAGACAGGCTCACACACTTAGGAATATACTCCTGGTAAAACCAGAGAGTTGTAGAATGACCTGTACATGCCTATGTACTGTGCCACTTACAGCGAGATACTGATTTTTTCTCTATTATATATATATATATATGTATGTATATATGTGTGTGTGTGTGTATTCTCCATATACAACAGTTATTCCAAAACTTAGAGGGGACAGTCAATCAAAGCTTTAGGATTAACATGTTTTCGGTGATATTTAGGAGAGAAATTTTAGATAGAAATAGAAAACAAGTTAGCAGGTTCCAAATGAGGCTTACAAAAGAGTGCAGAATCTTGGATGACTTACTTTAAGGTGACTTACCACTAATTATGACCACCGCTTCAGCCAAATGGAAATAGCTCCCCATCACACAGGAGTCCGTGACAGGGTGATTTGGGTGGTATACTTCTGTGGGGTTCCGACTTCTGAAAATGTAGAAAGAAAAGGAAGAAGTTTACCAGAATGTAAAGTCTTCCTTTTAATCAGCTTCTTCCTTCGAGATTTCTGTGCTTTCATTCCACTGTCTGGTGAAATTTTAAAAGAGCCAGAGGTTCCACAACAGCTGTCAGAGAGAGTGGGGACAGTATAGTTCAACATTTTGCAAAAAGGTGTCACATAATTAAGACACAACATCACACCCGAACAATGGCATTGGTGTGAGTCACCAGCCATCCTGAAATGCTGCTGATTCTGTTGCTTTCCTGGAGTTGTGTGTGTTCATGCAGTTTCACCACCAGGACAATGTTGTGGCTCCACAGGCCCAGTCAAGGTACTGAACAGTTCTTAGACTATAAAGATGACACGAGTTGGACCCTATGTTTAATCCCCTGGCTCTGTCTTCTGACAAGAAAATTAATCAATCGCCAGTTTTTCATTTTGGCATTTCAAAAGTACTATGAAAATATGAAGGCAGGTTATGCAATCATTTTCAGTTTTGTAAACTTACTATGATTCTTTGGAAATTCATCTCAGAAGCAGATGACGTGTCTTTATCTGTTCCTTTGTGCTGTGATATTGCACACAGATGCTAACTGCTTGCCTGCTCCTGAACATCTGGGTGACTCTCTTAGCCACCATCCATAAAGGTGCTGTGAATGTTCCTTTTCAGGCTTCTGTATTAACATAGGTTCTTAGTCACCAACTGAGGATAGCCCCTGACATCTTTAGGATTTGGATAGGTATGTGGCTGACCCTTACTGTGTGGTTTTGCTTGTTTATTTGTTTTTGCTTTGCTCTGGGAGCAATGATGTGAATCTCTCCAGGTGGAGGCTGACCATCAGGTGCACACACTTCGCGCAGTGTCTGTTATTGTCCTTTGCCAATTTTCTAACTAGTTTGTTTCATAACAGCTGTTTTGTCGGTTGGTTGGTTGGTTGGTTGGTTGGTTGGTTGGTTGGTTGGTTGAAGTTTTCTGTATGTCTTACAGATCAAGCCTTCGTGGGTTTGCAAACATGGTTTGCACATACGCTCTCCTGGACTATGGGTTGACTTTAAATCCTCTCTGTGGACTTTCCTAGAGAGGAGCCTTTGGTGAGGTCTGTTACCTCCCTTATATTTTATTCTATTTTAATTTATTATTTTAATTTTATTTTACATTCCACCCACAATTCTTCCACCACTGCTCCTCCTATACCCCCTCAGCCCACCTCCCATCCTCTCCTCCCAATGGGTAAGGGTTCCCATGGGGAGTCAACAAAGTCTGGTGCATTAAATTGAGGCATTAAGGCATCCCCACTGCATTAAGGCATCCCACCATAGGGATGAGCTCCAGCCAGCTAGCTCATGCACCAGGTATAGATCCTGCTCCTATTGCCAAGGGCCTCTCAGATAGTCCAAGTTTCAACCGTCTCCCACATATGGAGGACAGACACAGTTTGGTCCTGTGGAGGCTCTACAGTGGTCGATCTAGAGTTTCTGAGTTTCCATGAACTTGGTTCAGCTGTCTCTGTAGATTTCTCCCTCATGATCTTGACCTCCCTTGTTCATATATTCCCTGCTCACTCTCTTCAGTTGGATTCCTGGAGCTTGTCCTGGGCTGTGGATCTCTGCATCTGGTTCCGTCAGCTGCTGGATGAAGGCTCCACCATGATAGTTGTGCTATTCACCAATCTGATTCCAGGGGAAGGCCGGTCTGGGCTCCCTCGCCACTACTGTTAGGGTCTTAGCTGGGGTCATTCTTGTGGATTCTTGGGGATTTCCCTAGTACCAGGTTTCTCCCTAACCCCATAGTGGCTCTCTCTATCAAGATCTCTCTTTCATTGCTCTCCCACTCCATCCCTCTTTCTCCTTGACCATCTTGTCCCCTCGTGTTTTCATCTCCTATCCCCTCCCCTTTACCTCCTCCTCACCCCCATTTTACCCAGGAGATCTCATCTAACTCCCATTTCCTAAGCGATCCATGTATCCATCTTAGGGTCTTCCTTGTTACCTAGCTTCTCTGGAGCTGTGGATTGTAGTCTGGNAGTGGCTCTCTCTATCAAGATCTCTCTTTCATTGCTCTCCCACTCCATCCCTCTTTCTCCTTGACCATCTTGTCCCCTCGTGTTTTCATCTCCTATCCCCTCCCCTTTACCTCCTCCTCACCCCCATTTTACCCAGGAGATCTCATCTAACTCCCATTTCCTAAGCGATCCATGTATCCATCTTAGGGTCTTCCTTGTTACCTAGCTTCTCTGGAGCTGTGGATTGTAGTCTGGTTATCCTTTGCTTTATGTCTAATATTCACTTATGAGTTAGTACATTCTTTGTTTGTCTTTCTGAGTCTGGGTTACCTCACTCAGGATGTTTTTATTTTCTAGTTCCATCCATTTGTCTGCAAATTTCATGTCATTGCTTTTTACAACTGAGTAGTACTCCAGTACCACATTTTTTAAATCCATTCTTCAGTTGAATGGCATCTAGGTTCTGGCTATTATGAATAATACTGCTATGAGCATTGTTAAGCAAGTGTCCTTGTGGTGTGATTGCGTATCCTTTGGGTATATACCCAGAAGTGGTATTGCTGGTTCTTGAGGTAGATTGATTCCTAATTTTCTGAGAAACCGCCATACTGATTTCCCAAGTGGCTGTACAAGTTTGTACCCCCATTAGCAGTGGAGGAGTGATCCCCTGACTCCACATGCTCTCCAACATAAGCTGTCCTCAGTACTTTTGATCTTAGCCATTCTGACATTACCGGTCTTACTTTTATTATCTTTTATACCTCATGATTATCCATCTTACTTTTATTACCTTTAATGTGTCATGCCTTTGGTATCCAATCTGAAAATTCTTTCCTGGCCTTAAACTTCAAATATTTCCTTATATCTGCTTCCTAAAGGTTTTATAGTTTTACATTATAGTTCATAACTCATTTTTAAAGTTATTTTCTGGTAAGGCTTATCAGGGGTGTGTTGTTGATGACATCATGCATATGGATGCTGTTAAGCATCTCTGGGGAAGCAATGTTAGTCCTAGGGGGTGTTTTGCATCTTGGTCAGGAATCAGTTGATCTGAGGCTGCCACAGAAGGTCAGCAGGTAAAGGTTTTTACTATCAAGTCTGACAACCAGATTTCAACTCCCAGATTGACATAGTAGATGGTGATAACTTGTTGCAAGGAGGCTGCTTGTATGTCCTGGCCGCCTGGCTAGCTTAGCCCCAAAATAACAACACAGAAATTGTATAATTAAATCACTGCTTGATCCATTAGTTCTAGTTTTTTATTGGCTAATTCTTACATCTTAATTTAACCCATTTCTACTAACCTATGTATCGCCACATGGCAGTGGCTTACCAGGTAAAATTCCCAGCATCTGTCTCTAGCAGATCTATGGCATCTCTCTGATTCTGCCCTTCTTTCTCCCAGCATTCAGTTCTGTCTTCCCTGCCTACCTAAGTTCTGCCCTATCAACAGGCCAGGGCAGTTTCTTTATTCATTACCAATGAAATCGGCACATAGACAGAAGGACCTCCCACACCAATAACTAACACCTCCAAGTTGTCCTCTGACTGTCACTCACACTCTGTGACACACCCCACATTCCAAATAAATAAATGTAATTAATTTGTTTATACCAGCATGACTTTCAACCGTATGTACTGAAGCCATTAATTTCATCCATTACCTGGTCATGGCTCGTGCTCTGATATGTTGCCTTTTATTTTCATTTTTATTACTTTTGAGACCTTTCCCTATCTCATGAATTATTTGGAAATATATTGTATTTATATTTATATTATATTATATTATAATATATAATTTCACACTATTTTCAATAGTCTTTTCTTGATAGTTTCTAATTTGACTTCATTATGCTCAGATGATGTTCTGTGTATCATGCTGGCTATTAAATTTGATGACTTTTAACAACTCAAATTGCCATCCATGAGTGTCCCAGGACTACTTGCAAAAGACTGTTCTTCAGGTGTCAGTTACACCTTGTGACTGGCAATGTTGTGGTCTTGCCCATCGTCTTTCTTGAAGTTCTACTGGGTGCCGAGAAAGTGTATTGAAGTTGCCAATCATGATTGCTGACTCATTGGCTCCTCTGTTCATTTCTCTTAACTTCTGCTCAGTATATTTTGAGGCTCTGCCCTCTAAAGTGCAATACTGAGGATTGATATGTTTCCCCAATGCCTGATCTCCTCATTCTTCTTGACTGCCAAAATGTCACTCTTGGCCTCACGTGATTTTCTTTGCTTTAAAATCTGCTTTACCAGATATAGATATAGCTATTTATGCTTATTAAAAATTGACATTTGTGTGCTGGAAGAAAGTTTCTTATAAACATACAGAAATAGATGGATCATAGATGGATGTGTTCTTATCATTCATAGTAAGGAGAGTAATTCCTGTGATAATGTTTATCTAGCATTTTATTATTGACTTTCTAACTTTTTACGATGGTTCCTTTTCCTGTATCTGGATTTAGACTTGGACAGTCAGCTGCCATGGCTCTTCAACATTTTAAATGAAGTACTGAAACTCTTATCTTGAGGTCCTTTCCTCCTTCCTACTTTTAGTAACATTGTCTCTGAGCAACAGACAGTGTTATAATTATTATTTAAATATCAAAATACCATTACAAAACCAGTGAAGAAAATGATAGTTTATGTGCCAATATTTCTCTTCATTATATGCATCCCACAAACCAATTTTGCTCTCAGCATATAGAAATAATTCAAAATATCAGAGTGCAGACATAGACTAATATATATATAGAATGTTCCTACATTTTAAATCATTTAGTTATCGATGACAATGACTATATTGGTTATATGAAAGTAACTTTTACAGTCTTCCATAAGCCAAGAATATCTGTTCATGAGAAGCACAAAACCAGAAATAGTTTGAAACTTTTTAAACTGACTCTGAGGACTCTATGTAATTCCTCAATAAGCTGTAGATTCTGTTTCTTCTTCTAGATAAGAAAGAAAAGGAGGTGTGGAGAGGGTGCCTTTGATCATGTGTGCTGGTGGCAAATCAGCAAAAGGTGGAGAAAGATGGATACATAAGATTAAGCAAAGTACATCAAACAGGCAAGATATAAAGGAAGAAATCCAAATGCTACTTAAAAATGAGATAAATGGCCTTCCCTCCCCATTAGTACACTGCAGAGGATGAGACAAAACTGATGTGAGATTCCCCTTTATATGCTATGAATGTGTTTTATTACCATTGATTAATAAAGAAGTTACTTTGGCATATGGCAGGGCAGAATAAAGTCAGGAGGATAATCTGAAAAGAGATATGGAGAGTGAGAGAGTAGGTGAAGTTAAAGAGATGCCATATATTTAGCTTCTCTAGGATCATGAATTATAGGCTCTATGACCTTTATTTATGGC
>LOJH01014532.1:0-17924 GCA_001685095.1 Ellobius talpinus
TGTCTGGTTGTCCCACCTATACTTCCTGCCTGGCTACTGGCCCATCAGCGTTTATTTAAAACATAATTGATAGAATACAGAATTGTCCCACACCAAACAAGTTCAACAGAACGGGCTGCTCATGCATGCTTCAGCATTGCCAGGGCATAAATTTCATTTTCAATTTCATTCAAAAATAGAGCTGTCTCAGGACATAGTATTTCTTAATAGTTTGGGTTTGGTGCTTCCTCTTTATACAGTGGTAATATTCTTTGTGCAATAGAAAAGTTATCACCTAAAAATTATATAAAGCATAGCTTAATTACGTACCACATCTCCTAGATACAGAGGGATAGAAAACAATTTTCCTCTCGACATCATCATCATCACAAAGGATTTTAGTGGAAGACATCACATGACAAAGAATCAAAATAATAAACAGCTGAGAAAGATGAAGGTCCTGGAATTAGGGATTAAAATACTGGCTAGAAAGTGTTGGAGGAGTGGGTCCTTTTGTAGAGTGGAGAACTGAAAGTATTGGAGGAGATGTGATCTGGGTTTTAAATCTCATTGATTTGCTGAACTTTCTGCCAGTTTGCGCATTTTTATTTTGTGCCTAATTTCCAAAAGTCTCCTGTTAGCAACCAGATGGTTGATCAAATAATTGATCTGGGTTCATTTTCAACCCATTTGGGGAACATAGTGGCCTGGATTTTCCAGTAGAAGGATTTTTAATCCTGCTGGTTTTTGAATGCCAAGACTCTTGGAAATAGAGTTTCCTAATGTCTTGGAAGTAACCCCTGGAAAATTGGAAACAGTGAATTGGTTGCATGATGTACTTGGAATAGAAAACTAAAGCCATGGATACAGTTTATTTCAACTACAAATGTCCAGCCCCAGAGGAGTTCAATTAGGTGACAGTTCTGTTTTGTTTTGTGTGTGCACAAGGTTTGCATACATTTGTTTTCTAAGGTGAGTTAATAGATGAAACCAGGCGTTCAAAACACACAGATCTGACTTTATTCCTCATTTTCATAGACCAGTTCAAAACTCTAGGATCTAACACTCTTGTGCCATTTGTACTTTTCAGCGAAAAACAATCTTGTAAACTGCAGGTGTTTTTTTGTACTGGGGAAATCCTCCTTGACTGTTGGAGGGTGTTGGCACACCAGTGTGCTGTGCTGCTGAAAGCAATTAGGGTGACAGCTGAGATCAGTGTGAGAGAGCCTCATGGGGTAGTGAGGATCCCTTAACAGTAGGACTGTTAGGATGGTGACGAGACAGTGGCAAGGGACAGCTGTGCTGAGGAAAGGAATTCTTTCAGATGGCCCTTGAATTTGTTGCTATTTCACACAATGCCCGTAAGTGTCTCCAGAAAAATTTTGTCTTGAAAAATATTCTGTGGCCTCTGTACTTCAGTAGTTTTTTTAATAAATTAATTAATTTTTATGTACGTATGTGTTCATGTGTTTGTGTGTGTGCATGTTTGTGGATACACCCATGTTTGTATGTGTGCATGCACACAGCATAGGGCAAGCTCTAGAGGTCATTGCTTAGGTACTGTCTACTATGTTTTTTGAGGCAGAGTCTCTCACTGGTCTAGAATTCAGCAATTGGGCTAGCTTGGCTGGCCAGAGATCGCCCCAGGGATCAACCTGCCTCTGCCTACCCAGCATCGTGGTTACAAGAGCATTCCGCCATGCTTGGCTTTTTGTTTTTTTAAACATGGCTTCTGGAAATCCAACTCAGGTCCTCACGCTTATGCAATAAGCACTTTGCTGACTGAGTTCTTTCTCCCAGCCATGACATGTCTTTCCTTTTTCAAGACCTAGTCTTTCTGTGTTGCTCAAGCTGGTCTTAAATTTCTGTACTCAAGTGATCCTTTTACCTCTCCAGCTACTGTGTCTCCAGAGTGTGTGCCACTGGACCCAGGGTTGAGGTATGGCTCTTTGCTTGATGCCTGTGTGCCAAGTTTTCCTTCTTTTCCTTCTACTCCCACTAGCATGGCTGGTGAGTCCCTGGCTGTCTTGGGGTGTGACCTGGGATATGAGTGGAGATTTTGATGGAACCGTCAACGGAGTCTCATTGGAGGGTGGTTTTGTTTCCATAAACTGGGTGGCTAAACCCAACAGGAGTCTTACAGGTCCAGAGGTTAGAATTTCCAAACCAAGTTGACCTCTAACTGTTTGAGGGAAAGAAGCACTCTTGGCTTCTCCCAGTATGCTGATACATTTTCAACAATCTGATGTAAACCTGGACGTCGTCTGGGAAGAGAGACTCTCAACTAAGGAATTGTCTCCATCAGTTTGGCCTGTGGGCATGTGAGTAGACATTTATTTGACTGATGATAGGTGTGGAAAGGTCTAGCCCATTGTTGTTGGTGCCACCCGTGAGAAGTGGACCCTTGGCTGTGTAAAAATGCAGATGGACCTGGCTATATAACAAAAGTAGTAGGCAAGCCGGTAAGCACCATTCCTCCGTGGTATCTGCCTTAGTTCCTGCCTCGAGGTTCCTGCCTTGAGTTCTTGCCCTGGCTTCCCTCAGTGATGGACTGTTAACTTGGAAATGAAAGATAAAATAACCCTTTTCTCTTCAGGCTGTTTTGGTCAGTGTTTTCACACAGCAATAGAAAACAAACTGATGTGCCCAACCTCTGCTGGCTCCTGGCTTCTTTGGCTTCTTTGGCTTCTATGTCACTCCAACCCTACCTCCATCCTACGTCATTTTCTGGTGTATATCTTCTCTGTGTGTCTTACATGGGAATATTTGTTATTGAATTTAGGGATTGCCTAGGTAATTCTGAATGTTCTTTTCATATTACGGTAAAACCCCTTTTTCCAAATAAGGTCCTATTTCTAGGTTTGGGTAATTATGTTGATATTGCGATTATCTATTTAGGGGCGTTTCCAGCCACCCTACTACTGTGACAATGCTGGGATGTCACCTGAGCCTTGAAAAGGAAGTACAAAGGAAAGGAAACTTCATTGGCAAGGCGTTAAGATAGTTTGTGCTTGTTTTATTTATTTATTGTTGTGATAAAATACTTGTAACATAAATAGTATTCTGATTATTTTCTTTTTTGCAAATGGTGTCTGCGTGTGTGGGTGCCCATGTGTGAGTGCATGAACATCTGGAGGCTGAGATTTGATGTCAAGAATCACCCTCAATTGTTCTTTCACTTTCTTTTAAAATATTTTATTTGTTTTGGAGAGTTTCATATGAGTATTGAGTACTGTATTTAGATAATTTCCTCTCTCCTTATCCTCTCTCCAATTCCACCAGTGCCCCCACCCCTTCTTAAATTCATGCTCTCTTCTTTGTTGTTGCTCCATATAAAAACTTATGTAAAGTTACCAATACCACCTGCTGAGTTCCTTTAGCGTTGCTCTTATGTGTATGTTCAGAGCTCACCACCTTGTCCATTGAGGCAGGGTCTCTCAAACTCAGATCTCACCAATATTGCTAGTTTCAGTAGCCAGCTTGCTCTGGAGATACCTTTTCTACACTTTCCAAGGCTGGAATAACAGGTGGCTTGCCACCTGGTATTTACATAGGTTTCGGGGGACCCAAACTCCATCTCATGCTTGCACAGCAAGTGCCTTAACCACTGAGCAAACTTCCCAGCCCCAGTTCTAACCATTTTTGGGTGGCCAGATCTGTGGCAGTAAGTATATTTATAGTAAAACCAACATCACCATCTTTCTTTAAAATATTTTCATCATCTCAAACGGAAAATATACCCAATAAATACTAACTCCCTATTCTTATAACCCAAAATATTGTTTTAAAATTCTTCAGTGTCCTTAGAAGTGCTATGTGAGCATTAAAAAAATCTTCCTGGTCATTTAAAAAATCTTTTAGAAGTGTGTTTCTGGAAGCATGTGCAAATATTACATAGTTCATTCAAGTATATGGTTTTACTTATTAGTGATTTAATTTGCACACATAATTAGCATAAAATGCTTTAGAACATCATTGGGTGAGATCCTTCATAGTCATTTATAGTTAATTTTCATTCCCGTCCTCAGCTCAGTAGATCTGCCTTTTTGGGGGTATTTCTTATAAAATTTTATTTAAATTGATACATACCTTTCTAATTACCAAATACAAAGAAATACCCCAAATCTGTTGGAAACACAGGTCTAGCCAGACTCCAGGCATCTCAAGTGTCACATTTCTTTAAATGTGACTTAAATCATCCCAAGTGATTCCTGTGCATATCAGATGTGTGGGTGCATCAGTGCATTGTGTCTACTAGATTGATCCCTTGTCCCCTTTAAATCATAACATTTTTTCTGAGAACACTTTCAATCCCAGTGTAAGAACATGCCACATTCTATTTAGCTAGCCATTTCATGACAAATGCTGGGGTTTCCATCTGTTTTCCCCTTCAAAATAATAAAGGGTATAATCCTCATCTTTGTATGTAAATGTCCATGTACAGTTTGATGTCTAGGGAGATATTGATTTCCCCCCTTAGGATTTCTAAACAATACTAAATATACTGCTCGAATTTCAGAAGCACAGACATGCTGACAGTGGAGCCAGTCATTTAAAATACCATTTTCCCAGAAACTGGACCCAAAGCTGCATCAGTCATGGGAAATCTTATTCCCTAACCAGAGATGTTTGAGCACCTGATTAAGTCTCCTTTCGTTTCCTTAAGCAGTGGTTTCATTGTTGAGTAAAATAAATTAATGAATGAAAATGGCACCACAAAGGAAGTAGAGAGTTGTTCTGAGACAAGGTCTCACTGTATTGCTTAGGCTGGCCTCAAATCCATAGACTCGGGGGGACCCTGGGCTTCAGTGTCAGTGTGACCAATAAAAGGGTCAAAGAACTGGATCTGCTCAAGGTAACTTTCTCATCTGTTCTTTCCTCCCCAGACTTCCACTAGTTAGTTTTGCCCATCCAAACAGCCCGGTGTTTTGTTCCTGCTTAAATGTTCACTTCCTAGGTAGAAACGTGTGGCTATGGGAGCAATGGTACCTTTCTCGGAGCACACAAACGAGGATTCAGATTTCCCACTTCTCATAAACTTATAAATTCTTCAGTAGTTCCTAACCACCTCAAGCCCTGGGCCCTTGGGGAATACGAATATGTGTGACCAGGGCTTGTGCATCTTTCTCACATCTGCTCACTCGCTTGACTCATTTGGTCAAGGAGGAATTGAGCGTGTTTAAGGGGAACCCGCATTTTCTCATTCTGTTTTCTGCACTGCCTTGTTGTCTGAACTATGTCCTTCTCTTAATAAGCTCTTCTTTCTTTCTGGGAGGAAGGTAAGGACAGATAGGTCCTGGAAGAATCTTGCCTTTGCTCTAGAACTCATTCCTGAGAGCTCAGGTTGAGCCAGCTGCTTCCTAGGACCCTGGGACCTCTTGTAACCTCATTGTGTGGACAGTCAAATTTCTGCTTCTCTTAGACACTGGTTCTTTATACCACAGAACTTTAATCTTGTTAAAACTGACTGCTGGGCCCTAGCCTATTGACTTCTAATTCAGTGTGTTCAGTTTGAGACCAGAGAGTCTGCTTTCCCAACAGCTTCTCTGCTGCTGCTGGTTTATATCTGTTTTCTTTTTTGGGAGTTAGCATACAAAGTAATGGACTTCATATATATATACATGCACACACAAACTGTATATATTGACATATTATATATGATATATTGTTATGTTATATATGATATATTGATATATATGATACCATACACACACGGACATATATATGAAATTGTCCTTACATTTACCTCCTTATTGCTCCCACCCTCCCACCTTGTCCCTCCTTCGCTCTTGTTGGTCTCCTTATTTCCCCTCACACAGTCCCTCTGCCGCTTTCCTGTTATATATCCATGTATTTAGACCTAGAGTTTCCATATGAGAGAACACATACACCATGTGACTTTCCCCCGTTACAGTTTTGTCGCGCTGACTCCTCCAAGTCGCCGTCCTTTTAGTTTTGTGGTGTGTGCCCCCCTCTGTGTCCCTAGATGCTGCATAGAGGGAGAATATTATATTCATCATTCTGAGTCTGGTTGATTTTGCTTAACAGGATGCTCCCCAGTCCCATCCAGTTTCTTGCAAATCACACAATTGCCTTTATTATGGCGGAATAAAGTGTGTGGGCCGTATTTTGCCATGGATCTTTTGCTGGTGAGTTTCCTATCGTGGTTATTGTGTAAGTAGCAGTGCAGAAGGAAACGTGAATGTGCAGATATGCTGACTGAGAAGCCTTTTGATATATACCTCGGCGTCTTGTAGGGGGCTCGTATGGTAGCTCTGTTCTTAGTCTTTTGAAGAACCTCTGTAGTGATTGCTATAGTGAATGGACTCCTTTATACTCCTACCAGCAGTGAATCTCCACTGTGAGGACTGACCTAGACTGCCCCATATTGCTTCTCTTCTCCTGAAATTACTTTCAGATAGGGGCAGTGGGCCGGAAGACCTGTATATGTGAAGGACTGGGGGTCGGGGTCCTGTACCGACCCTGGATGCAGTGCTTTGCACAGGAGTGGTGGTCGGGGTGCTTGTTCTCTCTCCTGCATCTGTGAAGGAGCCTTCAGAGAGGCCCTTCAGTATAGGAAAAACAGTAGCTTATTCAAATTACCATACCCCCCCGATCTGTAACTCCATTCACCCGTGGTCAGCTATGGTCTGAAAATATTAAATGGAAATTTCCAGAAATAAACAATTCATAAATTTTAAATTGCATGCCATTCTGAGTAGCTTGATGAAATCTCACACCATCCCACTCCATCCTGCTCCATCCTGCCTGGGATATGAATCATCCCTTTGTCCAGCTTATTCTCACTGTATATGCTGCTATCGCCCCATTAGTCACTGTGCTATTGATTATCCTCCGATTGCCTGTCGTGGGGTTACAGCACTCGTATTCAAGGAACCCTGATTTTACTGAACAATGTGCCTTAGGAACGCCATGCTTTTACTCCAGTTTGTTACGGTTGTGCTATTTTCTAACAGCTACTGTCAGTAATGTCTTATGAGCTGAAATCAGAAATGCAACTCTGTCATAGGTATCTTTGTATGGGAATACCACAGAATATATAGGATTTGGTGTTATTTATGGTTTTGAGTATTCATTGGGGATCGTGTTAGGACAGGGCAGCTTTCCCAGAGGGATCCCTGTGGCCCCTTGCTGTGTCTGAGCCTCCTGTCTGGCTTTGTAGCACATAGTCTCAGTCAGTTGCTGGTGGGATCTGCAGTCGTTAATGAAATGGCGGTGGACTGTGCTTCCTCAAAATGTGTTTTTTGAGCTGTTACTTTTGTTATGAGTCTCCAAAGACTTCAGAACAAGTAAAGGTAGCTGATCAGGGTTAGGGAGTCAGGGAGAATCTTCATTCAGTTCTGGGTTTAATGCCTGTTTAGTGCTCTCCTACTGGGTCTTTCCAGTCGTGGTGGCGACCGTGTGCTGTTTCAGTACAGATTTTGGTGGCAGGTGGTTAGTAGTTTGGCGTAAATCAGAATGTTAAAATATGCAGAATGACAAGGGCGTCTGTGAAAAGGGGGAGGGATGCTCAACAAGCCAGGCTATCATTGCTAGATTTAGATTTAATTCTATTGTCTTTTGACCAAGGAACCTCAGCGCCTAGCGGACAACTTATCCCCTTATCCTCCCCTCTCCCCTGCCCTTTTGGGGAGAGTTGCACTCATGAGGCTTTATTGTCCTGTATGCCCTCTCCTAGTCTCTTTGTTTCTTGTTCTCTATTTCTCTCTCTTTTTGGTGCTGGAGACTGAACTCAGGGTCTCATGCATGCAAAGCAAGCTCACTACCAATAGTGCTCCAGCCACAGCCCTGTCCTCTGATTTCATTTCTCCCCTAGCATCCTCTTTTAGGCCCTACTACATTTCTTGAGTGAGAACATATCAGCTCAGGCCACATACCATGTCGGTGGCAGATTTCCCCAATACTGCAATGCCATTATGGCTTAGATATATGGGGATTTCTAAGTATATGCTATTTTAAGAGTTCTGACTTTAGGTAATTTTGAGGAAAAGTATATCCTGAAGTCTGTATTTTCTGTATTCCAAAGGAAACAGCCACATCTTTTGGGGATGGGGGATGAATTCACGACATGTTTGATTAACCTTTAGACTAGTCACAGTTGTGCTATTAGCAGTACTCCCTGTGCACACTGTAGGGTAAGGGCAGCATCTTACTCTTTTCAGTTTGTACAGGGTAGGATTATTAAATATCAGTGAAGGGATACTAAATGGGAAGTAGCTTGCAAATATTTCTAAATTATAGTGGGTACAGTGAAAACAGCTTCTAGGTTGCTTTCCTAGCTTTAATAGAGGAGGTCATTTTCTTGAAGGCCATTTGAGCCAAATTTTTAGTGCCTTTTGGGGTCATTAAGAAACAGGAACAGGGGTGCATCTCTGTAAAGGATGAATTGACACAGAGCAGAGCTGCAGCCGTGGCTGTGCTGCCGAGTGGTGACATCCAGGGCCCAGGTCTGCCAAATGGATCCAGAGCTAATTCGTTGTGTGGTTTATTAATGGACTAATACAGCTAATTTTTCCATTTAGAGTTAATGTTCACACTAAATTTTCTGTAGTAATGAATGAGTTAGAGTAAGCCAGCATGTCAGGCTAAGATATAGGCTAATATTTCAGGAGAAACATTGAACAAAGCATGATGTTTAAATCAATAGATGAAAATGTGAGGGAAAACTTTCCAGAAAAGGCTTATGGGCTTACTGAAAGCAGTCAATGGAAGCAAGTCAAGTGCACCCAATATCTAGATTTGTTTAGAAGCCAGCTGAACAGGAGAGAAATGTTCCATGTGGCATCTGCTTTCCTGGTGTATTTGGAGCTGTTGACAGTGACGTGGCACTTTATTTCCAGAAGGCTGATAGGAATGGGGGGCAGGGTAAGCATTGATTGCAGAAGTTTTTTCTTGATACAAGTGACAAGTTTCTTTTCTTTTCTTTTCTTTTCTTTTCTTTTCTCTTTTGGGGATGGTGGCAGGGTCTTATTGTGTAGCCCTGTCTGTTCTGGAACTCTCTATATAGACCAAGCTGGCCTTGAACTCACAGAGATCTGCCTGTCTGTGCCTCCAGTACTAGTATGAAAGGCACTTACCACTAGGCAAATGACAAATTCTTAATGAAAATTACATACTAGACAACGAGATCTTCACAGAGAGGGTACCATTGTTGATTTGTAGATTTCCTCACTACCCACCCTGTTCAGAAGGCAGCATGCATGGATTTGCAGAGAAATGGTCCTACTAGCGGATCTGACCAGATTTGGAGGTCAACCTTTGTATAGTAGGATGGCCCTCACAATTGTTTTTGGTGACATCATTTAGATTTTCTTTATAGTTTGAGAATATAGTAGCCCCTCATTTCCGTATGTTCCAAGACAAGACCCCAATGGAAGTCTGCAAATACAAATAGGATCAAACTCGATACAACATATATTTTGCCTAACATACATACATACGTACATACATACATACCTGTGATAAAGTTTAATTTATAAATCGGGTACTGATTAACATCAGTAATAAAATAGTGCATCTAGAAACATACATTATCATAGAAATTATGTGAATATTGTTTTACTTTTTCACTTAAAAAGAAGCACTTTGTAACTTATCTTTGAAACATCAGAATTGCCAGCATCATCTCTCTTAGACTTTAGGGCTATTATTAAATAAAATCAAGGTTACTTGAATATAAGTCCATGATATCTGTACAACCAACCGGGTACCTGATATTGCTTCTAAGTGACTGAAGGGTCGGATAGTATAATACAGTGTAGGTACGCTGGACAAAGGGATGCTTTGTATTCTTAGCAGGTTTAGCGGAATGGCGTGGAATAGTGCAAGGCTTTGTCCTGTTAATAATAATAATGTACAGTTTAAGGCTTATGACTTGTTTATTTCTGGAATTTTCAATCTAAAATTTTGAGACTACTGTTGACTTTGGTAACATAAATCTCAGGAAATGAAATTTCAAGTAACTGGAGACTACTGTATAGTTTTTAAAATGTAAAAGTGAGGACTTATTTTTGTATATAAAAATAAGCGTCATAAATTCCCAAAATCAATTGGGAAAGATAGTATAAACTAGAATTCCCTCAGGTTTCTTGCAAGTTAACCAAGTGTTTCTGAAGATCACTCAAAGGCTATGCAGAGAAATTTATTTTTCCTGTTGCTCAAATGATTGTAACAGGTAAGATATAAACCCAGGGCACATGCTACAGAGTAGGGAGTCAGGTGTTTTTACTTATATAAAAATGGAAGAAAAGTTAAGATCATGATCAAGATCTGAAAAAAGACACAGTTGACTGTGAATTTTTGCACCGGGAGGACCTTTTGACCTTGATGACACTGCGACCACTAAGTTTCCAGGAGCCTGCCTTTTCCACTCATGGCACCATTTGTGGATGCTGACAGGTGTTAATTCCCCTTTCTATGAAGAGCAGCACAAGAGCCAGCTTGTTCTTAGGACTTAAGTTGCTCCCCACAGCCACATGCCACACAGAGCCACACAAGGTAGTGATGTAAGCTCGGACTCGGGGGCTGTTTATTTAATTCATCTGAAAATGATCCTTGCAGGGCTGGAAGAGACTCTGTAGATAGGTATGGGAAATGGGAGAGACGGAATTGTTGGATGCAATTTGCATTGGAGTGGAGATATGCACTGGCATTGTAAAAGCAACAGATAAGAGATTTGCCAGTGCAGATGGCATAGACCTGTGACTTTATCGTTACAAAAAATAAAAGTACCCTTTTGGCTCAATTGGAATAATTTAAAGTGAGGTGGAATTGCAATAGGACCAAGGAGTTCTGAATGAGTGACAGGTAGGAGAGCACAGTTATAGGGTGACCTCTGCCACAGGCCTCTGGACCTAGGGTCTCTATTTGTAGTACGAGTTCTAATAGGTCTTAATAATAAAAGCCTAGAGTCAGATATAGGGGAAATGCTCAGAGGTCAGAGAGACAAAGGAGCAACCACAGCCACCTTACCTACTCAACTTTCCAGCAAAGATGATGATGAATATCCTTTCCATGTGTCTCTTTCTGTGTGTCTGTCTTTGTGTCACTGCACCAGTGTCTGTGTTTGCATGCCCGTGCCTCTGTCTGTGGGTGCATCTGTCGGTCCCTCTGTGCTTATACTTCATGTCTAGTGGTGGTGAATTTGTGCCTCTTGCTCTCCATAAATGGGCTGTCCCAGGAACTTGCCAGACAGAGCAGACTGGGCTGGGCCAGTACCACATTGATTTCTGACCAGATACAGAAGAGGGCTAACTGGAGAGAAGAAGGGGAGCCTGTGGGGTGGGGAAACTGGTTCTACACTTGTAGGCTATGAACCCCTATGAAACTCAGGACCATATACTACTTCGTGATCACACGAGACCTGTCGCAGGGTGCGGGAAATGAAGAGAATGGGTTAACTGGCAGTTGTGGGATGGAATGTTTAGTTGGGGGCTTATGGCTTCTACTTTACTGGCTTCCCTTGCAAATAACCCACCCCACACTCCTCATTTTGTGTTATTTTCATCCCTGCTCATCTGTATGGGATATTTCCCATAATTCTGAAAACTTCTTTAGACTTTCTCCATTCCTCCCAGGAGTTATTATTGCAAGTCCAATGAATGTTCACATTCATGTTCAGTGTTGCAAGAGAGAAGAAACAAAGGGGTGTGGGTGGGGACTCAGGAAACTGGGGGAATGGCCCTTATTAGAGAATCTTCTTCAATTAAAAAAAAACTGGCCTTAGGCTGTTTGTGTCTTGTTTGTTTGATTGCTAGCTTTTCTTTGCTGCCTCACTGGCCATTTTTTTTCTTGGATTCTGTGATGAGGGTTCCAGTGCTTTCCAAAGCTGTCGGAATTGGTTGTTTACTCCTTATCTCTTTAGGTGTTGCCGCTCATGTCTCCTTACACTGTTCTCCAAAGCTGAAGTGACTCTCATATTGTCAGTAAGAACTTCAGCTTTTATAAAGGACGTTATCATTAACAGTTTTACTAAGTTTCCTATATCTAACAAGAAGTTGATAATCAGGTTATATAAGGAATTCACAAAACCGCACAATACTGTTCCCCAAGAATTCATCCAAATAATCCAATTTTAAAATGTGGGTAGGAGACCTACACAGACATGTCTCAGAAGTCATACAAATGCCTAGTGGTATATGAGAAGATGCTCAACATCACTGGTCATCAGAGAAATGGAAATTGAAACCACAATTCCAGCTATTTTGGAGAAGATAAAAGATGCAAAATATTGGTGATGATATGGAGAAAAAGGGAACCCTTGCACACAGTTGGGAAAAAACATAAATTTGTATAGCCATTATAGAAACTAGTATGCTAAGTATGAACTGCTATATGTAAGTGATGCCCTGCTTCTTGGGTGTGTATCTAATGGAAATGAAATCAGCACATCAAAGAAGCATCTACGCTCTGGTGTTCGTTGCAGCACCATTCACAGTAGCAATGATCCTGAATCAACCAAGTGTTCGCCAGCTGATAGATGGAAAATGAAAATGTGCTATGCATGCCCGATGGACTACTACTCAGCCTTAAGAGACAAGGAAGTACTATCATTACAACAACATTCTGGTGATCCTTATGCTCAGTGAAAGAAGCCAGGCATGAACAGACAAATTGACATCGCAGATTCTCAGTCATATATGGATATGAAAAGACTGATCTTACAGAGTTTGGGAATAGAGTGGTGACTTCCAAAGGGTGAGGGTGAGTGGGAGGGTGGGGAAATGTTGATCAGTAGGCACTAAGCTGGAGTTTGATAGGAACAAGAGGTTTCAAGGGTAACAATAATAAATGGGGACTTTGTGTGTCTCAAAAACATAAAGGATTTTGAATGCCTTTGTTGTAAAGAAATGATAAATGTTTGAGAAGAATTGTGAATATGATTACAGGATGTAGACATATATCAAAATACCACATTATGTCCCATTAATATGTACAACTTTTATATTTTTATGGGTCAATTAAGAATTGAATTAGCCTGGGGTATAGCTCAGTGCTAGAGTCCATCCTGGGTTTGATCCTCAGTACAAGAAAGGAAAAACAAACAACATACACAAAAACAAAACTTCTGAAGGTAACTTTTTCTCACCATTTTTCTCTTTTTATATCCTTCATTCCCTTTAATCAATATAATGAATGTATTGGTCTACTCCTGATAGAGATACTTTCCTTATTAAATGATGTATGTATTTTACATTTACAAGATGAATACAAGAACTAGAAATACAAATAAAGACTGCACTCTTCTAGCTCCTAGAGTCAGTCTCAGTTGAGAATTCCCTTTCTAGCCAGTTGTTGTAGCTATAAGCATGTGATTTTGTGTCTGCGTGTGTATTGCATGCTGTCTTAGTTAGGGCTTCTATTGCTGTGAAGAAGCACCATGGCCATGGCAGCTCTTATAAGGGAAAACATTTAATAGGGGTGGGTTACATTCTCAGAGATTCAGTCCATTGTCACCATGATGGGAAGCATGTTGGCATGCAGGCAGACATGGTGCTGGAGAAGTAGCAGAGTGTCCTACACCTTGCCTTGTAGGCAACAGGGAGGGAACTGAGACACTGGGTGGTGTCTTGAGCTCAGGAGACCTCAAAACCCACCCCCACAGCAACACACTTCCTCGAACATGGTCATACCTACTTCAATGAGGCCAAACTGCCTAATAGTGCCACTTCCTATGAGCCTATGGAGGCTAATTACACTCTAACTACCACACATGCCTTATTCATTCCCTTGAGCCAGAGTCTGTCACTGAACCTGACGCTTGCCATTTCAGCTAGGCTGCTTGGCTCCCAAGTTCTTGGGACCTACTTATCTCTCCTCAGTGCCTGGCTTGTATCTGGGTGCTCGGGATTCAAATTGAGGTCTGAATTCTTGCAAGTACCAGCAAGTGTTCTTATCCTGTCCCCCCTCCCACTTCCTCAGCCCTTCTTCCATGTTTGTTTGTTTGTTTTACAAGATGGAACCAAGCTATCGGTGGTATTTTGTAATTCTCTAAGATTCAAGTGTAGTTAATATATGTAAAATGGTAACTGATTTTAAAGTTTAACGCACTGTGACTTGCCTACAAGACTGATAGCAGTTCACAAGCGTTTTAAAGTTGTAGAACCTTCTCCTCACTCAGAGTCAAAAGAGTCAGAGAAATAACACCAAAACTTACCGTGCACAGATGCATGCTCACAGACATATGTACTCCCAGCACATGTATGTACACATACAGCCTCACATGACACTATTAGCCACTCAAAATATTGTGTGCTTTACACTGCAGCTTTACAATGATATTGTTTAATATCATCTTAATAAAATAAAATTTTCTTCCTAGTTAATAAGAGCTTTTCATATTTCTACAAAGGAACTTTTTTAGAAGGTAGAATGATCTTACAAAAATGTATGTGCACACATATGCTGACTCTCACTGATTAAAAATGTAGAATTAGAGATCAGTGGGATCAATGCTGGACAACTTCATTTTATTTTATGCATTCTATTGTGAACATCTCTTTTATGCTGAAAACTCAGCATGTCCCATTTA
Organism: Ellobius talpinus; assembly: GCA_001685095.1. Taxonomy (NCBI): domain Eukaryota; kingdom Metazoa; phylum Chordata; class Mammalia; order Rodentia; family Cricetidae; genus Ellobius; species Ellobius talpinus. The sequence continues at coordinate 14,531 of LOJH01014532.1, forward strand.
TTCAAAATATAGATACCACAAATAACTGTTCTATGTTTTCCTTAAAGAGCAGAGGGTTGTCCCTCCCCTCAAGTGCTGGGAAATGGAACCTAGGGCCTTGCACTTGCTAGGCAAGCGCTCTGCCACTGAGCTATATCCCTAGCCCAAGAACCCAGTTCTTTGCCTCTGTTACAGTGGTTCTCAGCCTGCGGGTCAAGTGCCCCTTTCCCAGGGGTCACATATCAGACATGCTGCACATCATATGTTTACATCATGGCTCACCACACTAGCAAAATTACAGTTATGAAGTAGCAACAAAAATAATGTTAAGGTTGGGGGTCATCACAACATCAGGAACGGTATTAGAGCACCAGGAAGGCTGAGAAACACTGCTCTATTAGATAAGAGCCAAGCCAAGTGCCAGCTGAAATTATTTGCCATGTGCAGGAATGTCCATGGTACATGCTTTTTGGCTGCATGGTGCAGTGATTTCGCTTCACCTTAAGTGACAATTGGGGTTGTGTCTCATCTCTAAGATGGGGTATGAATTTTTGAGTGATGCTCTTAATTCTGATTGAACCTCAGATATTGCCATGGGCACTCTTTCAAGCCATCTTGGAACCTTAAAATACTTAAATGGTATTTCAGCTTTTGGAAGTGCCCTCTTATTGCTGAGCAGGGTAGTTATAGCTGAGTGGCCCAAGGAGACATGAAGTAGTATGAAGGTATTCAGTTCTCCAATTCGGTTCATGCACATTTTGAGAGGGGTTTATTTTATTTTTTGAAATGGGTTTTAAATATATAAATATTTTTGATATATATGACACATAATATTTAACACATTTTCGGTGGTATGTATTTTGTGTGTTTTAGTGCAGTTGCCTGGAAAATTGAGAACTGTGTATGACAAAAAGGCACTCTGCTTTTCCTTTTTTCCAGACTTCCCAGTGAACTCTGGGTTCAAAGCAAATTCCAACTTAGAAACGGCTTCCAAAGCTCTGCCTGAATTGAGCTCCTGGCTGCTGTGGGGGCAGGGAGAAGGCTGATCTATAACAGCTGAAAGCTCATTAAAAACGGTTGTGTAGCTCAGCCTGGTAACTGTTCCGGCTTCCCATACATGCGAAAGGGGAATAACATCAGTAGTGATGCTTTTCCTTCATTGTTCTGTTTGCCTGTTATTTATATGGTGAACATGCCAGGGAGGAGAGATTATCACAGACTGACAAAACCCACAACCGGAGTCGGGCAGTGGTGGCACATGCCTTTAATCCTAGCACTCAGGAGGCAGAGGCAGACAGATCTCTGCGAGTTCGAGGCCAGCCTGGTCTACAGAGTGAGTTCCCGGACAATCAGGGCTGTTACATAGAGAAACCCTGTCTCAAACAAAACAAAACAAAAACAAAAACAAAATATGCATACGTATGTATGCATGTGTGCACGTGTGCACGCTCATGCACAAACACACAAGTACATCCATACACACACACACCAGCATCCCAGAAGCTCGCCTAGCCTGCCTTTCTGCCACTGCTGGGTGAAGGTGGAGCAGGGCTGTCAGGAAACTTGTACATCTATTTTTAAGCTCTGAAGACAAATTTTATAAATATGAGCTGCTGCGGCTTTAAAAAAAATCCCTTTTTACTCTAAAAATAATGTCCTGGGAAGAAGTTTGTGAATTGCTTATTAAAGGGGGAATTAGAAAGTTCAGCTGAGCATGTTTTCTAGTAAATTACAAAAATCACCTTGAGCTACTGACGGAATGCAGATGTGGCTTTTTTGGGAAGGTCATCATTTCTGACATTTTGGTGCCAATGATGGGAAAGGAAGAAAATTGGAATTATTTTCCTTCTAACCGAATCTTTTCATACTCTCCAAATTCTACTCATTTCTTTTGACCTTTTGGCATGTTGTTCTTTTAGGAAGACATTCCTCATTTCTCCCAGGCAGAATGAGTGTTCCATGGTGTCTCTTCTTCCCAGCTCTCCTAGACACACCTGTCTTTCTTTGTCACACTTCATATCATGTAATAATCACTAATATTTGCTGTATGCCAGACTTTCTGCTAAACTTGGCTCATGTATTGCATTGTTAGCAGCACATAAACACTACTCAGAGATGCAGGAGCAAGTACTAGAAACCACAGTTCGGGCTTCTCACTCATACCCCTTTGAGTAAGATAATGCCAATTTTCTAATTTTAAATATCAGGACCATGGTGGGCTGAATAATGGTCTTCCCACAAGTCCATACTTAGATCCCCTGAACATGGGAATATGCATGGCAAAAAGGTCTTAGCAGATGTACTGGAGATAAGTGTCATAAAACATTATAATCATTGGAGCTCTTCTAGAAGAGAAACATGGACAAGAAAAGTAAAAAGATACATTAAATTAGAGCGCATTAAAAACTTTTGTACATCACAGGACACGATGAGCAGAGTGAGATGGTAACCCATGGCAAGGGGAAAATATATCTGATAGAGCCTTAACATCTAGAATACGTACAGAGCTCAAACAACTTAGTACCACCACCACCACAGAAACCATAAAACCCAATTCAAATGTAGTTCTCCAGCTGGGTGTGGTGACATATGTCTGTAATTCTAGTAGTTCAGAGGAGGAGGTACAAGAATTAAGAAGGAGTTCAAGATCATCCTTGGCTAAAAAGCAAATCTGAGGCCTGGCCTACATGAGATCCAGTCATAAAAAAGAAGAGAGCGAGAGAGAGCTCTCTAAAGAAGACCTACAAATTGCTAACAAGCATATGACAAAATGTTCAGCATCACTAACCACTTGCTTGTGATAGATACTAAAGTAAGGTAATATTTATGTACTCTAATTTCTAACCCCCCCAGTTCTGATCAATGCCCTTTAATCTAAGTGGTTCTGATTAGTCAGGTTCCCATATTTCAAAAGCTTAGTTTTTAGCACAACTAGGTTGTCCATTCAGATCAGGACCTGTCCTATAATTGGATTCTGTATAGCTCTGAGGAAGTAGGGTACAGTGATTGGTGGGGAACATGCTTTGAGTGCACTGTTAAATGGTAGAATGTTAGCTATAAACTGCCAGGCCTTGTATGGGGCCATTTGTGTACAAACTACTAGGAAGACAGATGCAGCGGCATGCGCCTGTAATCCATAGGCTGAGGCGGGAGGATTGCAAGTTAAGGCTAAGCTGGGCAACATGGTGATCCCCCACCACCCCAATTTCAAAAAACAAAATGGGCTATTGAGATTGTTTATCGGGTAAAGACACTTGTCTTGCAAGCCTTAGGGTCCAAGTTCAGGCCTGGAATTCATGTACAGGAAGAAGGAAAGAACTACTTCACAAAGCTGTTCTCTGACCTCTGCATGCGTGCTCTGTCTGGGGTACACCAACAGGCATGGCATCTCTCTCTCTCTCTCTCTCTCTCTCTC
>LOJH01014533.1:2725-15923 GCA_001685095.1 Ellobius talpinus
AAAAAAAAAAGATAGCCTTTATCCTTTCCTTGTCAGAGTGAAATCACCTGTGTTCTTAGGACTCCTAGCTTCTCACTTGATGTAGACACTTGCTATAGCTGGGGAGGGGGGGAGAAAGGCCCTTTGGTCTTCTATTCAGGGTCTCAGTGCTGGCATAGTGAAAATATATGGGTCTAAGGTAGGGAGAGCTGCCATGCTTCTTGATATCATGGAGTAGGTGACCACAGCTCCATCTGATCGTGGGGCCTGTCTTTTTTATGTGGGCCATTCCTCATAAAATTGAGTGCATTTCTAAAACTGTACCAGTTCATTTCTTTTCTTTGCTTTTTAGGTGCTAAGGATGAAGGCCAGGGTTCTTTGAACGCTCGGCCTGCACTGTGCTACAGAAACATATCCTTCAACTCTCCCTCCTGTTCTGATTGGAAAGAGAACACTTAATTAATTAGTGGTGTCAGAGCCTTACACATTAGCCTCATGATGGCTCATGCCCACAATGCCAGTATTAGGGAGGCAGAGAGAGGAGGATTATAGATTTGCACTAAGATGATACATCTCACAGACCAGGAAGAGAAGACATAGCAGAAACCTAGAGCCATGTCCAGGATAATGGGATTGAGCTCCCTCAATTTTCCTGAAAGCAGCACCCATGGCCCTGGGGTCAGCACCATGTCCCTCTCATTCTTCCGAGCAGTCAGGCGCTCTTGGTCTTAGGCCTGAGGTACGGAAAGCATGTGGGCTTTTTAGAAGACGTTTCTTTGGGCTGGGGGATGGCCTGCCGTGTAAGCATGAAGACTTGAGTTTGGGTCTCTAGCACTCATGTCAAATGTGGGTGTGGTGGCCTGCACCTGGAACTTAGTGCCTGGGGCTCAGAGACCAGTCAGTCTAGCCAGTGAATGAGCTTTAAGTTTAGTAAGGCCAGAGACCAGTCAGTCTAGCCAGTGAATGAGCTTTAGGTTTAGTAAGAGAACTGTCTCAAAACAAGGTTGAGCAGAGCTGTACACGCCTTTAATCCCAGCACTAGGGAGGCAAAGGCAGGTGAATCACCTAGTTTTAGGCCAGCCTAGTCTACATAGTACATATGCTATACCCACATACCCAAAAAATTTTTTAAAGAATTTTGTTACTTTAGTCACTGTGTTTTAAGCTTTGGGACCAGTGGCTAAAGAGTTTTTTATTACCTGGAAAACTGACTAGCAGGAAAATAAATGTTGGTGACATTTAAATGCCCTCTCTCCTTTGTGTGACAGGGTCTTGTGTAGCTCAGGCTGGCTTCTAACTCGTGACAATCCTTCCTCAGCCTCCCAAGTGTTGAGATTATAAGCGTGGCAGTCACACCGTCTCACCACATTTACTTTGATAGTTACATGGAGCAGAAAGGCCAAGTGGCTCTGTAGCTAGAAAGTGACTACTGGTAGTTGGGTGGGTCTGCAGAAGTCCCACATGGGAAAACTGACTGAGTTGGGAGGGTATTGTGAGGGTCAAGGGGTCAGCCCCATTCCCAGGTGAAGTGGAGAGTAGGGAGGTAGTATTGCTGTCATAAGGCATCTCAGGGTTGAGTCACCTAGACTTGGGTGTCTGTAGTCATGGATGTTCTTTCTGTCCCATGACACATGATTGGTAAGAGATGTGCTAGCCTTGTCATAGCTGTGTTTGGCTATACAATTACAAATTGCCCTGTAGGGAAGGCTCAGGAGGCAGAGGGAAGCCAGTGATAGCCACCTTTCCAGGTCCTGCTACCTATGATTGATTGCCTTTGAGGTCCTCTAACTGGTTCCTAATTCATGCCCTAGGACCTCTACACTGTTCCTGCTGCTGCCAGTGGCCCGTGCTCTAAGGACTAGCAAAGGCTGTTTCCAGTGCTAGGAGGAAGTTCAGGGCATCACAGGGGCTGCAGACTCCAGGTAGCTACTTAGGGCTGCAGTGTGCTTGCTTAGCTTCCTGTTCTGCATGATCTATTACTACCGCATAACAGAGGTCCTAGCAAAGTGCCCAGTTGGAGAAGACTTAGTCCATTCATTGTGACTTTAGTGTAGAAACCTGATGACCAGGCCACATACACAGGAAGGGCACTGCCTGGTGTCCTCCAAGTTTCCACCTTTATTAGGGGTTGGACTACAAAGGACAGTGCTGCTTCCTGTGGCTTCTTCACCTGTTTTGTTAAGTGATACCACCTGTCTGTAGATGAAAGTCACAAAACAATCCCACACCAGTTTGGAATTATGATTAATAAAAGGGTTATTTATTTAAGGGGAAAACTTACGGATCACTGTCCTAGACAACAGCCCTCTGTGCGACCAGGAACAGAGTCTAGTAGCTGGAAGCAGAGCCGTGAGCAAGGGGGGGAGGGAGAGAGAGGGAGAGGGAGAGAGGCAGGCTACTGCTGCTTTTTAAAGCAAAAGAGACCATGCCCAAGTGAGCTGATACCTTTAAGGCTCTTGGCTGAAGGAGAGGAAGGAGCTCAGTCTTTGAGAATTTGTCTGGAGGAAGCAGAAAGTGGTGTTGGCACCCCACCCACCCCCGTCACTAGTTGGTGGCCCAAGACTTCAGCTCCCTCCCTGTAGCTAGGACTGGTATCCATCCTGCAGACCCTCACTACCTCAGCTCCACATGAGCACACTTGGTTATCTCTTTTCTAGTTTATGAGTAGCCCCATTCCTCAGATGGGAAGTGCTGTTTTGACTGTCTGAGACACCAAATAGTGCTGCTGCCCTGGAGATATGCTGCTAGCCAGTGATGAAAGACAGCCATTGACTGTAGAAGCCAAGGATAACTGAAGAAACCAAGCCTGAAGCTATCTGTGACATTGTGACTGGAGGGAAAGCCCTGATCTGGGCAGTTATTGCAGAGCCAGGATTTGGAGGTTTGATTTTGGTTTTACAGAGCTGGGTATCACACAAAATAGTTTTCTTTAAAAATATAAGATTCTGAAATCTCTGGCTGCCACACATGCAAACATGGAGAAATTAATTTGTAAGAAAGAACCTGTGTGTGGGGATAGAACCCATGCTCCTTTTTGTTTTTGTGTGTGTGCATGTGTGTGTTTTCCGAGACAGGGTCTCACTATGTAGTTCAGGATGTCTTGGAATTCTCTGTTTAGACTAGACTGACCTTGAGTTCACAGAGATCCATTCACCTGTCTCTTCCTCCGAGTGCTGGGATTAAAAGTGTGTGCTACTACATCTGATTTTTTTAACCATTCTTACATGTTTAAGGTCTCAGCACTAGGTATCCATCTGTCAACCTTCATGTGCTCTCTTGCTGGACAGTGTAAAAAATGGTGTGACACCTAGCTTTTACCCTCACACCATATGAACTTAGGTATAAGAACTACTGGGTGCCCGTCAATTCTTTCAGAAGAGGTGGGATTCTGTGGGGATCATGCAGACACCCTGTAGTAAACATAAGCTAGTGTGCTGTGGATGGTGCCAGTGTCTGGAAGCTCAAGGGAAGTAGGTAAGTACCTGTTGTGCTTTGGAAGCCTGTCAAAGATGCCTATTTAACTGGTTGTTCTGAATATGTTTCCCTCATAGGCACGAGCTGCTGGAAGAGGCCCGCAGGCAGGGTTTGCCTTTCGCACAGTGGGATGGGCCCACGGTGGTGGTATGGCTGGAGGTATGTTCTCGTCACGTGCTGCTTTATGGGAGCTCACTAAAGTATCTCACACTTGCCTGATGGTCTGATTTTCTTGTTCCTGTGTCTAGCTCTGGGTTGGGATGCCTGCCTGGTATGTGGCTGCTTGCCGAGCAAATGTCAAGAGTGGTGCCATCATGTCAGCCCTGTCAGACACCGAGATCCAGCGGGAGATAGGCATCAGCAACCCTCTGCACAGGCTGAAGCTGCGGCTGGCCATCCAGGAGATTATGTCACTAACCAGCCCTTCTGCCCCACCCACATCCAGGACGGTAACTTCACATGTTCTTATGCTCTGGGAGGAAGGACTGCCTCCTGCAAGGCTATGGACCAATCATCCTGCTTTCTTGGGTCTTTGCAACCCCAGTAGTTCTCATTTAAAATGCGGCTGCATATGCCATAAAAACTATTGCGTATGTGAATTGGATGACCCAAGAACAGCAAGAATTTTGGGCTAGGACATAGCTCTGTGTAGAGTACTTGCCTAGCATGTGAATGGTCCTGGGTTCATCCTCAGCACTGGACAAAGGCTTTCATGAAAGCTTGTTTGAAGCTGAGTGTGAGGCCCACTGTGATCTCAGCTACATGGGAGTCTGAAGATCAGAGCTTTGAGTCCAGCAGGGGCAACAGCATATCAAGTTAAAAATGAAAGTTTGTTTAGAAAAACTTCAAAAAGCAAGAGATTTAAAGGTGAAAATTCATTCCTATAAACTTCCCTTGCATTTATTGTGCCCATCATCCTGAGGGCTTCTGGGCAGGAGCTAAGGAAGTTCTTACTCTATACTAGCACTTCTGCCTTTTGACTTTCATGTCTGATGACCCCTGATCACACAGAACTGGCGTTTGCATTCCCACACAAATGTGCTACTTGCTGAGCAGCTCACACAGTCCAATGTCTGTGACTTCTTCACAGTGCAACTATAGGGATCAAGGGTCTCTGACTCCCTAGGGCAGTTTCTGGCCTTGGCCTCTGCATCATCTGTCAGAGAGGTGGGACTGTACCCTCTTCATCTGCAGCTGCCTCTAGGTAGGGTGTGGACAGGAAGGGCAGCTCCTTCCCTGCCTTTTGATGGGGCACAGGTGTGCTGGAAAGTAGACCAAGAGAAAACAGACTGTTGCTGAATTAAAATCCAGCCCCTTTCCTCCTCCCCATGCACTCTGCCCTGGCATGGTTTGGAGGCAGTGTGTGAGCTGCTTGCATTTTCTGTGGAGTGCTAGCTCTACAGAGCATCTTGGTGGCACTTATTGAATGCTGATGATGACACTAGTGAAGAAGAGCTGCTGCCACCCAGCATCCTGGTCACTAGAGAATTCACTCTTTCTTTTCACTGGACAGTGTTTTTTCCCTGCAAAAACCAAAAGGGAAAGCAGATACGGCCATACTCCCGACTTAGCTTGGGTGGCTCTGGAGAAACTCCTGGAGTATCTTTGAGACACTTTCTGCAATAGCCCAAGGCCTGACCCTGGGCTCAAAGTTACTTTAAAGTGTTGAGGTTTTTCTGCTCTCTGTGGAATGAGCACTGGGCTTCTGTCTTCAGTTATAGCTCAGAGCTCTTCCCCCAGAATGGCTTTTGTTGCCACAGTCCCTTCTGTTCCCTGGTATTTCATGTCAGAAAGGCATGTTCACTGTGGCCCCTCCAAAGTCTTCAACTGTGCTCTTAAAGGGAGTTCCCACCATTTCAGCTAGCTTGAAAGTATTCCCGTCACACTGTCAGGCATAGGCAGAGATTCCTCTCTGGAGCTTACATCAAAGCAGACTTTGGTCCCTTATCTGGCTCTGACAGGGATCTAGTGGGGACACAGTGTGGTTAATTTTGGCCTTTCTGGCCTGGTCACCTGGTGTACCTGCCAGCTGGAAGAGGGGCCTCCTGCTGCTGTTGAAATGAGGCTGCTTGTGGGAAGTGCTCCCTTTGGACGTGCTAGAGATCACACCCAAGGCCTTGCACTTGCTAGGCAGCTCTGCCACTCAGCCCTACCTCCAGTCCAGTTGTGATAGTGAGTGTGGAGGTCTGAGAGAACAAATATTTCTACAAGTCTAAAATGAGCTTTCTTTATTTACATACCTCAGGGGTGGGCACAGCAATGCAGCTCTGGAAGCTGTGAGCACCTCTCTGTTGACAGCTGCTGGCAGGTGTAGCTGCTGGCCGGAGGGCTGGGTTATTGTAGCTTTTTTGTCATCTTCTGTGAAGAGTGGCCTTTGCCTCAGGCTCCTGTGCCTGAAGTTTATGTGTGTGCCCTCTCCTCCTGTCATGCTTGCCCGGAATGTGGCTGGTACACTGGGTACCTTAGACCACGGGAAATGTCTGGTTGACACATGAAGAGATGGAAACACTCACAGCCACGCCGCAAACGGTTAGTCACTGCAGCCTGCATTTGCAGGGCACGTGGTGTGTTAGACCATCTTGGGCTTTGGACTTTCCGTTGGGAATGGATGTGTCCCCTTAGGTCATCAGCTAAGTGTGCAAACTAGAGTTTGTTTTTATTTTAGTTGTTTTTTTTTCCAGGATCTTAAGGCTGCATATATGCTTATTTAAATAGAGTTGATTCACCCTGGGGAAAGAGCTCAGTTTAGTACCCCTCTGTGACAGTGGAACTTTTCCCTCTTACTGATATGCTAGCATGGAAAGGGTGTGTTCCTTGCATGAAAACCCCAAGCTGCTGGTGCTGCATAGACTGCATGCTGCTGTGACCCAGCATGCTCACACATCCAGCTGTCCCTGTTTGCTTGCTTACCTTACCATAGTTTACAAACACTAACAGTTTGTTCTTTTGCATTTCTAACCATGTAACATCAGGAAGACGAGGAGGGAAGCTGGGCTCAGGTTGGCGTCTTTCTCTACCTCCCTTCACTGTGTGGCAACAGAGAAAGTGTCTGGGGTGGGGACATGTGTGACTTGTCTTTCTTGATGTTCCTAGCATCCCAGTCTTTTCTTTGTGGTTAATGATTTGAAAGCCTTAGACAAGCCCAGAGCAGGCTTGCCAGCGCCTCATGGACAACTTTGAACATTCTCACAGGAGCCCTGGCAGCAGTTCTGCATGAGCACAGGCTTCTGTTAATATGGGGTCCCTAACACAGGGGTCCCCACCTTATAAGAGTGTGCACATAGCTCCCTGCTGGAGTCAGTTTAGTTTCAAGATCCACTGGTAGAAAAATTGTGAAATAATTTGCAAACCTGAAAGGCACGATGCCTTTTCCTATGTCTCTGTGTTGATGTTCTACTGACTGCTGCCCTAAGGCTGTGTGCATTTAAAGATCTTACTAGGGGAATTCTCAGAAGTGAGGCTGCTTCTTGTCTCACGGGTATTTCCATTTTCTTGCTGAAGTTTTTGTTACATTTATTTATTTGTGTTTGTCTATGTGTCTGTGTGCATGTGCCGTAGCGAGGTCAGAGAACAACTAGGGGAAGTCAGTTTTCTCATTCCCCAGAGTTTGTTCTGTTTTTAAGCTTGGTGGCCTTTACCCACTGAACTGTCTTCTTGTGTACATGTTCTCAGTCCCCTGGTTCTTCAACACCCAAAGAGTTCTTCCTGAGTGCTTTGCCATCTCCACTTGGGTGAATGAGAGTTGTGCCTTCCTTGGTTCCTAGCAGCATTCATTGCTGAGACTGAACTGTGTACTTGGACACAGTTTTCCCAAACACAAGGCAGTGGCCTCCCTCTATATCAAAGTGTCGCCAGTGATTTAGGGGAAAGAACATGGACTCTGATCTGGTCTTACTGTGGGCTCTGCCTTACCTCAGCGCTTAACTCATTCATTATTCAGTCTGGCTATCTGCTTCTTACAGGATGGACAGTCAGTGTGGGCAGCAGGGTAGTTTCTGATGATTGCAGTGCACCTCACATCTCAAGGCAGAGTGATTCCAGTTCTTTGTGTGCACAGCTGCCTGTGAGCAGCATGCTTTACAGTGTAGTGTGAGGGGGCGGCTCATGTCACTCCCTCATATCCCTCTTCCCAGCTGAACTGTCAGGGCAGAGGTGTCAGCCTGCACCCCCAGACCCCAGGATAGTCAGCTGTGGACACTACAGAGCCACCAGCAAGCAGTGTGGCCATGACCCTGCTTCTTTGTAGCCCAAGTTTCTCTGAGCTTGAGTCTAGGTTGTGTCACCACTGTACAGGGTTCTCTTCTCTCCAAGACCATCTGGTTCTGTGTGTTCCCTTTCCTGGGTTGTATCACCATCCTTGGAGTAGAGAGGGCTCCCTGAACTGAGCCTTCACTGCAGCTACCACCACAAAGGAGTGATTGGCGTGAATGGGAAGCACTCAGAGATAGGATGATGCTGTCTCATTTGACCCTTTCTTTAAAGGTTTTTCCTCATTCTGCCTGTCAAAGGAGGCAGAGCCAGCAGGGTCCCTGTGCTAATGCACAATGGGATCTCGTGATGGCCCAGAGTACTTAGGGACAGTCATAGACTTCTTCTAGTAGAGCTGCAGTGTTCATGTTGGATCTGACTCATTCTATTGTGGCTGGAACAGGTGACCAGGCAGAGGGAGGCTGCCTTCATTTCTCAGCACCAAGTCACCTACTCTCTATGCCTGCAGTGCATTCATTCCATGGAACAGACCTGCTTATCCAGCTTTGCATTTTTATGGGGTTTAATGGCATTAGAAATGATGTTTTAACCAGGGTTTCCAGATAGTTGTTAGTCTGTAGGAACGGGTCCCTGTTTTTGTTACCCAGCACAATCTGTGTCTTAGCACTGGGACAGTTGCGACTTCCTGTCTCAGTTGGTCCTGTCCTCTGTGAATGAAAGGACCAACTGTCTTCCTTCCCTGCTCACACGCTTTGTGTGTCGTCTTGCCTTGTGCTGGTGACCCAGTGCTGTAGCTAGTGTGGATGGAGACATCTGCACTTCTTTGTGGACAAGCATTCAGTTCTTCCCCTTCTTGGGTGCTCTGCTGTGGGGAGGCAAATTCACTCCATTCCCAGAGTATTGAATGCCCCACAGTGAAGCGGGAAGCCTTTCACATGTTTCTGTATCCTTTGTGGTATTAGGCTTTTCCAATTTCTTGATAGACAAAATTTTTCCGTTCTTTTCCCCAAATGTTGATCCAGCTTATGTTCTGTGACAATAAGCTTCTTCATGTCCAGTCTTATTTTAGTATGTTGTGGATGGCTTGCTGGCATTATAGACTCTTGCACTGTTGCTTTGAAAGTATGTTAATTTGCAAATATTTGGAGGGTATTTAGATGTTTTAGCCACTATTAGTTATCTCTTTGAGACAAAATCTTGCTGTGTTGCCCACGCTGTCCTCTAACTTTCAACTTCAAACAGTCTTCATCCCATATTGGCCTGGTGAGTAGGTAAAACTATGGGCGTGTGCTCCCATATTTGACTAATTGCTGGTTTCCCTCTCTCCCCCTCCTTCCCACTTAACCTTACAATTGGGTCTTGCCCTGTAGCCCAGACTGACCTCCAACTTGTTACTGTCCTCCTGCCTTGTAAATACTGGAATTACAGATTCTAATTCATTTTCTTCTGAGGCAGAAAATACTGTATGATTTAACTTTGAAGCATATTGAGCTGGGGTGTTGCTCCATGGTGGAGCTGTGCTTAATGTACGTGAGACCTGGTTCAGTCTCAGCACCACACCAAGCCAGACACATTCTGAATGAGGTGTTGGGCCTGTGCATCTGTTGCCCACTACTTAGGAGGCTGAACAGGAGCATCACTTCAGCCTGGAAAGTTGACTTGTATTTCAGAATGATGGCTTCCCAGGACCACGTAGTCTGGTGGGATAGAGTGTGAGGGCTGCATCTTACCCTAGGTAGTACCCTCTCATGGAAAAGAAGGGGTGTATTCTAGTGTCAGGTGGAGGATTCTGGAAAACGTAAGTAGGTCAAGTTGATTGATACTGCTGCTTCAGTCTTTTCAAGGGAAAGCTGCTTTCTTATAGTTTTTAGCATACCCCCCTTTCTGTTTTTGTTTGGAAGGAGTGTTGAAGTCTTATTTATAATTTTATATTTGTTCTTTTCATTTAATCCTGTTAGTTTGACTCTTTAAAAACATTTTTTCTGATAAACTTTTGCTGATTTTTTTAAATAAACATTTATTTAGGAAAAAGTGTTAAAACCAAAGTCAGAACAGCCAGAGAGAATTTTAATGAGTCAAGTTGAACCCATCCTTCAAACTTGTTCATGAGTCATGGTCATTCTCAGTTGCTGTGTTAACAGCTGGTTTGGAAGGGGCTCTACAGTTGACTGTGGTTTCTTTGTGGCTTGTTAACAGATAGGCTATCTCAGCAGTGAGTCCTTTTTGTATGCAGTCTCACTAGAGTGTAAACAGTGGGGATGGGAGATTGATCACCTAGGCTTTACCAAGACTAGTATTGTCGTTAGTTTAGTCTTCGCAGATTCAAAATCCATAACTAACATCACCAACTTGCTAAAAGCAGACGCTAGCATATGGGGACATGAACCACGAGTGGATTGGCAACGAGTGGCTACCCAGCCTAGGCCTGCCGCAGTACCGCAGCTACTTCATGGAGTGCCTTGTAGATGCCCGGATGCTGGACCACCTGACCAAGAAAGACCTGCGAGGGCAGCTGAAGATGGTCGACAGCTTCCACAGGTGAGTGGGCGCTTGCTACACCTTCTCTCTGGCCCTAGGCCTGCCCTTTTGTCAGCTCCATATAACCTTTTTGTGTCTCTGTAAACAGAAACAGTTTCCAGTGTGGAATTATGTGCCTGAGAAGGTTGAATTATGACCGAAAAGAACTGGAAAGAAAAAGAGAAGAGAGTCAGAATGAGACAAGAGGTGAGCTCCTGCCTGGACAGTGGTCTGGCTTCTGCAGGCAGTGGTCCAGCCTCAGTGGGGTAGAGCATCTGCCAGGCAGCACCATGAGGATTCCTGGGAGGCTTTAGGGGAGGCTTTAGGGGAGGCACTGGCTGAATGTGAGAAGGGAGGAAAAGGAATGATCGAGAGCTTGCCAGTACACAGTCTGCAGTCCTGGTATTTCCCCCGTGACCTTAGAGTTATCCTTTGGTCATGTGTGTCCTGTGTTGACACTTAGAAAGGCAGAATAGAGCTGAGTCTGCTGCATAGTCACTGGAATAAGTGTGAAATGCAGGGCTGTAGGGTATTCAAGGGTCTTGACTCCATAGGAAAGGCAGGAGGCCCTAAAACTGCCCTCAGTCAGCCCTTGAGGACAGCAACACAGGTGAGGGAGGGAGTACATCCAGGAACAGTCCTGCAAGAATAGGGACTGTAGGGTGGATGCTCTCCTCTAGGGCCTTCTTTCCTGCAGCAGCCCCAATGATCCAGATAGTTACTGGCTCGAGGAGAAAGTCTCAGAAGTCAGGAGGTTATTGGTGATCCTAATGTTGGTATTGAGCTGAGTGAGCACTAGATGCTGTTCTAGTCTCTGTCTCTACTCTCTTTGCTGTTTACTACAGCCCCAGAAACACTGTTTTTAATAAGAAAAAATATGCAAAAACAAAAGCAAAACTAGAGGTGAAGATGTTTGAGAGCCCGGTGCTCGTGAGCATGTGTGAGTGCACATGTGAGTATATAGGGGGTATAGCTCAGTGTATAGCCTTTCCCTAGTGTCTCACATGTTAGAGGGCCTGTACTTGAACTGTGGCATGTTTAAAATAAGAGAAAAACAGGAGCAAACTGTCTGAGATGGCACATTTGAAGGGTAGTTTGCTCAGTCGACTTACTGTGAATCCTGGGAATGACCTCTTTTTTTTTTTACAGAGCAGCACCTAGGGATAAAATGTCAAGTCTACTGCACTGTTTTCAGTGGTCCTCTGTCTTTCTACACTTGACAGGAACTGTCTTTGGAAATGATTGGGCATATTTTTACACTGTCTATTTTTAGGTCTCCATTATTACTAGTGGAGTACTGTACTTGTCACGAGGTGTGACCTCCAGTGCTTCTGTGCTGGATAATGTCTTTCAATTTCTCTGTGATGAGTACGAGGCTTGGTGATTTATGTTTGTGACCCCCTAACATTCAGGAAGCTAAGGCATAAGGACCAAGTTAGTTCAAAGCCAATTGAGGCTTCATAGTGAGACCCTGTCTTAACAAATTTTGGGAAAAACGTTGAAGATGTTTGTGTCATATGCTGGCTAGTTCTGTCATCTTGACCCAATCTAGAGGCACTGGAGAGAAGGGAGCCTCAATTGAGAAAATGTTTCCATAAGATCCAGCTGTTGGCAAACCTGAAGGGCATTTTCTTAATTAGGAAAAAATCTGCTTTGGTACTTGGGTTTGTAGACTGCCATCCTATTCTGTTCCTGGAAGTGCAGTGAGATCTGTCTGTCCTTTTCCTAGCTTCCCTGGAGCAGTTCCTCCAGTGGGATCTTAGGGTGGTGCGGATAGGATTCCTGTGTGAGACCTATGGTGTCTGTGATGCTGGCACCTGACTTGGGTCTGTTTCAGGAGCATAAGGTCAGGATTTGTAGCAGGAACCTTTCTCCTGTGCTGCAGGGTGTTGTGAGCAGAGTATTCTGAGGCTATCATACACTTGCTTTATTCTCTTGCAGATGTTCTTGTTTGGAGCAATGACCGGGTGATTCGCTGGATCCTGTCTATTGGCCTTAAAGAGTATGCCAACAATCTGATAGAGAGCGGTGTTCACGGAGCACTTCTAGCCCTGGATGAGACTTTTGATTTCGGTGCCCTGGCACTGTTGTTACAGATTCCAACACAGAATACACAGGTGACCCTAGAGCTGTCAGGCCTGTACCCTGCCACAGTGTTCCAGAAGCCGTGCTTGCACATGCTCACTTGTCTCCTTGAGTTCAGGGAAAGCCTAACATTGGATGGATAGTGAAGGGATTTTTATAGCTTGTTAGTGAGGGAATGTCCAGAGTCAACAGAGGCTTAGCTTAGCCTTATACTCTCATCTCTGTGGTTTCTGTTTCAAGCCTGAGGGACTTTAGAGTAAAATGAGGAGAGCCTCCATTCCATTGAGTATTCGTAAGAGTGGGGCTCACATACACGTACGTACTTTTTGGTTTTTTTTTTTATTTTTAAGCGTACCACATGAAAGCTCTATTAATTTTACTTCTGTGGTAGTTGTTTTATGTAATTTTCTTTGCTTCATGACCAAATTTGAAAATGTGGAATTTCTATTCCTCCACACAACACGAACTTTGGCGCCTACTCCTAGCCATCACTTACTGTTAGCAGAGGCTGCTCGTTCGTTTTCTGACCACCCAGACCCGAAATAATCATGCAGAAGACATATTAATTATAATACCGTGTGGCCAATAGCTTAAGCGTATTTCTAGCTAACTCTTACATCTTAAATTAACCCATTTCTATTATTTTATATTTTATCGGTACTGGCGCCCAGGCATCTTTCTCCTCTGGCAGCTACATGACATCTCTTTGATTCCACCTACTTTCTCGTCTGTCTGCTTGGAATTCCCGCCTTACCCTACCTTACCAATGGTATTTACAACATACAG
Organism: Ellobius talpinus; assembly: GCA_001685095.1. NCBI lineage: Eukaryota > Metazoa > Chordata > Mammalia > Rodentia > Cricetidae > Ellobius > Ellobius talpinus. The sequence goes on from LOJH01014533.1 coordinate 15,776, forward strand.
AGGGGAATCCCACATTGCCTCCCCTTTTCTGCCTAACTAAAAAGGAAGGTTTTAACTTGAACATAGATTACATAAAACAAAACAGTTATCAGGTAAGAATTATAGTTATAATATTTAGTCCATTTACATTTGGCAAATTAAGGAAAAT
>LOJH01014534.1:1129-24063 GCA_001685095.1 Ellobius talpinus
TCCCAGACACGAGCTTAACGAAAGGGAGCAAGCCGAAATTGAATGCCAGTGAAGGGAACAACCAAGGCCTTGAAGACCCGCGGTTGGGAGCAGTCCCCCCCATCTCTAGGAACAACAGAGGGTTGCGGGGAGCTCAGCAGCCAATTCCTCAGGTTCAAATAAATGGTTAATCTGGCCTAAATGGGAACACTCATGATTAGAAGCTGGTGTTGTTTGAAGGGGCCATGCTCAGGCAGATGGAACATGTGGGTGGGTCATTGTGGAGAAAATCCCCGGTTAGGATTCCATTCCCAGGAGTAGGGGCAGGTCCCAGCCCCAGGACAGAGAGTTCCTGAAATGCTGGAGGCTGTTGTTTGTGGGAGATAACAAGCCACATGTTTTCATTTCCCTAAACAAGTTTGTTTGACTCTACACCAGATGTGCTTGATCTCCTGGGGGCAGGAGGTTGACAGGCAGGATGTACGCTTGCCCCTGATTGGAGGTATGTAGGCAGGAAATGTATCAGGATATGTGCTTGCCCCTGATTGAAGGTATCTAGGCAAGAAATACGTCAGGACATATGCTTGCCCCTGATTGGAGGTATGTATGCAGGAAATGCGTCAGGATGTCTGCTTGCCCCTGATTGGAGCTTGTGGGAAATACCTGAAGCCCTTGTAAACTGTGACTCCTGGCCATTTCCTAGGAACCTGGGTATGAACGTGGCCAGAGACCATCCACCTGGCCAGTGTTTAGCAAAAGGTTGCTTCAAATTTGACTTTAAACTGTGGTCGTAGTCTTATTCTCCAATGATGGGGTTAATAACAGTTCTGAGAGTAATGCAGAAAGCAGATGGAGAGGTCATGAGGTTTCTGAGGGGAACAGACGTTGTAAGGAGTTTACTGCATTCTCTGGTTTCCTGAGAATTTTCATGATGAAGCTGAATTAAGTAACTGATTGTTTTTATTTCAAGACAGTATAACAGTGAGTCTGTGGTATGGTTATTGCTGATTATTCTTGAAACAAAAAGTCTTTTCTATCAAACATTGTAAAATTTGTGTTTAAGAAAATTCAAACTGACTTTCCAGGCCTAAGTCAGCGGAAGACACATATGGCTCCCCCTAAGACCTTTTGGTCTGGGTGGGGGTTGGGGACACAGTCAACCAGGAACCTGCCCTATGCCCTATGCATTGAACACTGGGCAATTGGGCACCATCATACTAAGAGTCTCCTATGGTTTCTAGGTCCCAGGCAGGCAAGAGAAGAAAAGCAACAGCTCCTCACCATTCCTTGTGGCTGGGGCAGGCAGAACTGAACCAAGTATCATCTATGACTCAACCAGGAGCTTTGGACTGGGCACTCAGGCACCATTATGGAGAGCAAGCACAGGGTGAGGAAATGGGAGAGAGGAGCAGAAAGGTTTCTGGACTGGGAAGAGAGATGGATATGAAAAGGTGAGGGTGGTGAGAAACAGATTGATGTGAAGGAAATGCTAGCCACCCAAGTCCAAGGAGATGTCCAGGCCTGGGCTATCACCAAGGGTCAGGTCTTGATTTGAGGCCCTGAAATAGCTGAGTGGGTCTATGTTGATGTCTGTGGCACCTGTTGCCACCAAGGGCCATGCAGAGGCCTATAATCTGGGCTGGCACCTAGGACCATGTTGGTATCCCAGGGCACATTGATCTGAGTGGCCTACACTCACACCTGGGGCCATGGTGAGGGGTCCAGATCCAGGCTGCCAAGGATCATGTCTGGGTCCATGATCTTACTGTAAACAAGGTCCATGTTGATATTCCTGGCCCATGGTGCCACCAAAGGCTACAAAGATGTCCAGAGTTTGCACCACAACCTGTAATCACATTGGTGTCAAAGGGTTGAGCAACCACCAGGGCCAAGCTGAGTTGGGTGGCCAGTGCTGTCACCTTAGACGCTGGTGTCATTAGGCCACAGCTCATGCCAGAGGCAACGTCTGGGTCCATAGCTCTATAGCAGCCATTGTTTGAGTTGATGTCCATGGCTCTTGTTACCACTGAGGGCTCTGCGAATGCCCAGGGTGTGGTCACACTATAGTTGGTTTTTGTTCTTTTCTTTCTTTCTTTCGTTCGTTCGTTTTCTTTCTTCTTTCTTTCTTTCTCTCTCTCTCTCTTTCTTTCTTCTTAACTCTTTACTCATTTGAGGGGCCTGCTACACAGCTCCCAAATAATCACAGAGACCTATTCTTCCTTATGAATGTTTGGCTTTAGCTTGGCTTGTTTCTTGCCAGCTTTTCTTAAATTATCTCATTTACCTTTTGCCTCTGGGCTTTTATGTTTCTCTATTTCTGTGTATCTTTTCTTTCCTTCTTGTTCCATATCTGGCTGTGTAGCTGACCCCTACCATCCTCTTCTCCTTTTTTTCACTCTTCTCTATTTCTCCTTTTATTTATTCTCTCTGCCTGGCAGCCCTGCCTACCCCTCTTCTGCCCAGCTATTGGCTGTTCAGCACTTTCTTAGACCAACCATGTGTTTTAGGCAGGCAAAGTAACACAGCTTCACAGTGTTAAACAAATGCAACATAAAAGAATGCAACACATCTTTGTTATCAAAAAATATTCTACAGCATAAATGAATATAACACTTCAACTAATATTACACAACACCATCTGAGAACATGTTGGTGTCTGAGGGCCATGCTGCTGCCAGGGTCATACTGATCTGGGTGGCCTGAACTGCTACCAGACCATGGTGACCTCTGGGCCCAAGGTGTTGCTAAGGTTCGTGGTCCTGCTGCATCTAGGGTCTGTGACGATGTCCATAGCCCATGCCCTGCCTTTCACTGGCCCTGAGGTAGCTGACACTGCCCCTTGCTGAATATTGCAACAGGAGAGCTGCACCCTCCTCTTGGGGGAACTGCCCCCCCGCTATGGGATGATATTTTTGTAAACTGTGAATATGTCTTCCTCTCATTGGCTAATAATAAAGGCTGTTTGGCCAACAATCAGGCAGGATATGGTGGAACAATCAAATTGAGAACTCAGATGAGGAGCGGTGGAGTCAAGAGAGATGCCAGGCAGCTGCAAAACAAGCAGGACATGTAGAAAATGAGATAAAAAGCCTTGAGCCACATGTCAAAACATAGATAAAAATATGGGTTAATTTAAATGTAAGAGTTATAAGCCTGAGCTCATAATAATATAAGCCTCTGAGAGGTTATTTAGAAGCAGTTGTGGGATGGTGCAGGACAGAGAAACCTCCGTTTACACCCCCTACCTTGGGAGGGATGGCCTCATCTCCCATCTCACCTTAGCAGCTCACTAGAGCTGACCATCAGGACATGAGAGCAGGAGACGCTGACCCCCCATCTGCACCCCTACCCATCTGCCATGTATTTTTTGTAAGTTTTTTTCCAATAGTAATATTGTTTTTTATTTTATTAGAGTTATAATTAAGAGGATGCCTTGAGTCTCAGAAGAAACTTTGGACTTTTGAATGTTGTTTAAATTGTTTAAAGACTATGGGGACTTTTCAAGTTGGACAACATACATTTGGCATCACAAGATGGCTATGAACTCATGGGGTCCAGAGGCCAAATGTGGTGGTTTGAATGAGAAATGTAGGACCCTGTAGCTGAACATGTGCACAGTGACAGAAAAGTAGCAATTCTACCCCCAAAACAGATCCACAAATGAACTAATGTCAGGTGCAAAGGAAATTCCTGGTTCCCAAATTCTGGTGGTTAGACAAAAGTCAGCATTTCTCAGGAACTTGCTGGTTCTTCTCTACCAAAAGAGCCATTCCCCTGACCCCTGGCAGAGGAACCTACGGCTACCTATGGTGCCTATTAATATGTCAAAGTGCAGGCAGGCCTCCAGGCTCCCTCAGTATCACAAGTACCCAGCTCTTCTCCCCTTCTCCATCTCAGGAGCTCCCTTCCCCCCAGCTACTCCTTTCTCCTTTATGACCTGCTATTTTGGCTAAGCACTTTCTTTTACCCCTCTTTCTGGGTCTTCTCTTGGTCCTCTTTGTCTCCCTCTCTTGCTCTCCCCTCACCTCCATCTCTATGGCTAGGTCTAATCAGCTGGCCATGTTCAGTCTACTCTCTCTCTGCTCTAGACTCTCCTGGATGTCTCTGGCTGTTCTCTCCCCACATCTGTGACAGAAACCTTCTGCTTAACCATACATTGGTGTGGTTGTGCTCTAAGTTTATCCAGTAAACACGTGATGTGTTGTGAGACGGAGCGATAGCTCAGGCTGAGGGCACTTGCTGCTCTTGCAGAGAGCCAGGGTTTGATTCTCGGCACCCCTGTTGAAAAGTTCACATCTGCCTCAAGCTTCAGTTGTAGGAGAACCAATGCCACCTTCTAGTGTCCTTGGGCACTGCATGCATACAGTACACATAAGTATACTTAGGCACACACACACACAATTTTCTTTGAAGACAAGGCCTCTTTATGTAGCTGTGGCTGTCCTGGGACTCACTGTGGAGACCAGGCTGGCCTTGAACTCAGAGATCTGCAGGTCTCTGCCTCCTGGAAGCTGAGAGGAAAGGTGTGCACCACCATGCCCAGCTTGCACATGAATGAGAGGAAAGGTGTGCACCACCATGCCCAGCTTTCACATGAATGAGAGGAAAGGCGTGCACCACCATGCCCAGCTTGCACATGAATGAAACAGAAAGGTGACACAGTGGGATGACGTAGAACCCGAAAGTACGTAAGAATCCCAGGCAGCGGGAAAAGCCAACACATACTCAGCTAGAAATGTCACTTTATTTTAAAACATATACAGGATAATAAATATTATTGGAAAACTTAATAGCCTTTTTATTACATAAGGCAATTATAGCATGCTATGACTACTTCTATGAAGCAAAATATACGCAAGTCTTAGACACTGATTATTATGTATGTGAACTAACTGGAAACATTTTCCCCTACTACGTTTATGTGGGGGGAAAAACCTTTTATGCAACCAACATTTGATGTTCTTTTTTGATCTGTTTCTTTCTCTCATTATATTAATTTCGTGAAGAAATAAAAATTATCCTCTTAAAAAGGAAACAAGGAACACAACTAAAGAGCCACAACTTTAAATTTTTGTAAAGTGCACAAACACTGTTGGAGCGAAATGCAAGGTCTTCTAACAAAGGAAATCTGAATTCTTCGAGGAGACTCTTTGGCATTAGTGTTTAGGGAGCTCCTGACATTTTCCAGGTGTCAGACAATTCTGCATCAGGGCTAAGGTGCGTAGAAGCAGGAAGTTCAACGTTTCTCATGACAAACTCAAGGCAACAGAATCGATGGGGCACACATGCAGCACAGAAACCAAAGTAGAACATAAAGGAACTATCACGCTGTCATAATTTGATCTTTCAATGGTTTTCTTTTGGAAGTCCATGTTTTATTTCCTCACTGTACAACAAGATGAAGTCTTACCAAATCATGCAAACTTTACACCCAGTGTTCCCTTTAGCTGTTCGGCGCTCAAGGCTCCATGTGCTTCAGGCTTCGCGAGCCTGTGAGCAGGCTCCAAAGTCCGCAAGCTGAGTTTTGTCACACATCTTCCAGAGCAGTTCTCAGAATCGTGCTCCTACCTACCATTTCCAGAGTACGACCAAACACACTCTCAGTTCAAAATCCATCAACCTGAAGAACCTGCCCTCAACATTCGAGGTAGAAAAACTGAGGCACCGGAAGGTTAAAAAACTCACACATATTTTCACAAATCGGGAGAATATTGGGAAAAGAAAAAAATAAGTCCTCTGGATCTGGAGAGATGGCTTAGTGCTTAAGACCATTTGCTATTTTTGCAGCGGATTTAGGTTCAGTTCCTAGAGCCAGTGTGGTGATGAACAAGCAGTGGTAGCTCCCTCTTCTGGCCTCAGCTGGTACTTCATGCAGGTGGTGCATATACATACATGTAGGAAAATGCCCACACAACCATGAAATAAAAATAAATCTTTAAAAATGAATAAATAAATAAATCCTCCTTGAATCCATGGCCTATGACTATACTTTTAAATTACTTTGGGTACATTTGAATTAGATGTTTATTTACATGGTCATCTTTTTCTACAGAATATCAATTTTTTAAATAGATATCTTTTGATGAAACAGCTATTACTTTTAAAAATATTCTTTTGTTGCATTTGATAACATAAGAAAAATGTGTATGACAAAAATGAGTAGTGATATTGGACAAAATGCTCATTACTATCCCTATAATTCTTAATCTCCTTGAATATATATGATATGAATCTTGCCAGATGTGAAAAATCACTTAAGAGCTAAATAACAGATTCTTAAAATTCACCAGTAACAACTGTCATGTGTCAAGGAGAAATACAAAAAGTTTAGGCCTGCTGTGTGGTAAACTGGCTTGTAATGGGATTGGTGTGCCAAGTGGCCTTTTGTCAACTCAACAGAATCTAGCCATGAGTAAGTAAAACCAAGGAAAAACGTGGCTATGTCCTTAGAAAGTCTTTGCTAAGGAACTAATAATACAGTTTTGGTCCCTGAGAATGCTTAACACCAAGATTCTACCCCGTTCTGTTTAACAGATGAACAAGCTCCTTGGTGTCAGACACACTGAGAATACTTCCTTAGACTTCATTCATACAGTCATGAGGTCTTTCTAAAGGTCACAAGCATACTGACCAAGACCAAGTAGGCATCAGAGAGGAACTCTGCTCTGCTAGATCAGTGTAGAATAAAAGCATCACTGCCAACAAAAATTATAATATTCAGGAGGCCCAGTGTAATGACATATGCCTGTAATCCCAGCACTGAGGTTGAGGAAATATGATTGGGAGTTCAAGGCCAGCCTGGGATACACGAAATGACCCCTTTTAAGGGGTAAAGAGAAAGCAAATTATACAACAGGGCAGTAGCCTGTGCTCATCCATACTTGTTTTCACAGACCATATGTTTTTCCACATCTAAAATTTGAGTACTTGACAGATGCCTGGAGACCAGTTTCTAAAAGTCCAACACAGCATTTAGCAGCAGCTGAGTGGGGACAAAGAAAGAGGCTCTGTCACTGCATGTTTGATTATGGGTCTATCTAAAGTAGACATGAGCAGGCTAGGGTGTAGCTCCAAGGTAAAACTCTTGCCTAGCACACACAATGCTCAGCCTCAACTTTCTAATACCACAAAAGAAATAAGATAACAGACATGAAACTTAATGAAGGAAAACATCAATATATTATTATTTCTGTGATGAGCTGGAAATAAAATAAAGCAGAACAAAATGACTTGAACAGTAGAAATAGGATCCTACTGTTGAGCACACAGCAGCCAAATATATTTTACTGAGATTCTAACAGCAACAATTGTAACAATAGTCTTAGTGATAACTATGACACTGGAAAACAGTTCTTCTCCAAAGGTCCTGGTGTGGGCAGTTATGCCTTCCTCCTCAAGAACCTCCACAGATACAGCCTTTGTGCAGACCGGAAAGATGCTCCAGATGGTGTCCTGCATCTGGGTTCCAGCAGGAATGCCTCACTGATCCTACACTTGGTCAATACTTAAAACAGAAAACAACCTTTTCAAATGTAAAGATATTTATGAGCAAAGGCATTGCCCAAGTAGAAAAGGAGAGAAATGGCCTAAATGTCTTCCAAGAGGAATTCTCTAAATTGTTACCAACATTTCTTATTTTGATGATTTTAAAGACTTGAAAAAAGTACATAGTTGGCATGTTTTCTTAAGTTTTATCAGAAATAAAACCCCACAAATGAAAGTGCTTCCTACTGGAGAAACCAATAAGAGGTTCCTTTGCATTCTAGACTTTCCCCCAAAGTTCTTACTTGGGAATTCTTACTTTTTTTGCATTTCCAAGTGAATTGTGAAAACTGAAATTATAAAATAGTAAATATACATATATGTGCACTATGTTAAATCTAAAAATTAGACCCGATACCTGACGGTTACTAGGACATTATTTTCAGACCTGAAAAGCAATGAGTTCCTCTAGAGCAAAGGCATGAATCCTGCTGAAGCAATCTACTGACTAGATGGAAACCTGAGTGATCTCCCTGTTCTAGAACTTAGAAGAATGATTAGTACTATGAAATTTAGATTGACACACAAAATACCTTTGGATATTCATGGTGTATAATCGTGGATTAAAATCTCAGATATATCAACAGATGCATTTAAACTAAACTCCACAGTAAGCAGCAAAACAAGGTAATTTCCACATTATAAATGTCTTCCTTATACTAGTATAGCTATATTATTACCTCAGAAACCTTAATATTAAAATTATATCAATCCTGCTATGTAATACTTTCTGATTATGTTCTGTTCAATAAATTAAGGTTTATATTCCTAATAATATTGATGATTAAAAAAATTCAAGAGCTTTTACAAAAGAAGAATGAACTTGAACATTTACTAACTACTGCTTTACGCAAGGTTGTCAATTGTTTAAATCATTTTGCTGCCGTTCTTCACAATCAATGCCTAATATACCAAGGTCATCATTCATACATTCAATTCATGGAATCTGACAAATGAGCCAGACAACCAGATTCCTGTATGTTAAACTAGTATTTTATTTACCCTTTTTGTTCTATAGTTCAGTGAACTATTCTCTGGGTCTTTACTTTAGAAATGCTCTTTTGATATGGAAAAGTATATTTTTGTCTCAGAGAGAAGTTCAGTTGAGTATTATTAAAACTCATGTTCTACCTCAGCTAATTTACTTTATCCATCCCCTTTTAAAACTTGGCACATTCCATTTATATAAAAAAGCATGTGGAATATATAACATCATAATATAATGCTATATTGTATCACTTTGTACCTTGCTCCAATTTAATGCACAGGAAAGGCTACTATGGATGGAAGAGTGATTTCTAATCTAAAACACTGCATGATTAATAGTTATTTTCCATGTAAGAAGGTTGTATTTCTGATGCAGGGTATCAAACCCAGGGTCTCGCATACAGTCAGAACATTTAATAAGATATCTGGTAAAAACCTGAGGAGGTTCTAGCATGTCAAACAACAAGAAGGCAAAATTGTTCTCACCTTTGCTAGAAAGCCCCTTCGAAAGGATGTACGCATTACCCTTTGTAGAAGCAGTCCTGATACCTGTTTCTGTCTGGAGGTACTTTTACTAAACTCTTGTGGGATGTATTTAACAGACACGGTCTAATTTAACAACCATACTGTCAAGTTTAATAGTTTATTTCTTCTCAATGGCCACAATGCCTCCTGAAACAGAAAGCAAGTAGTTTTTTCATAATGGATCCAAGGAACATAGGTTAAATGTAAATAAAATATCTCTCTGAACTTCATCAGTTTCCTTAATTGGACAATGATAGAGAAATGGGTCACTTTGCAATCTTTTTCTGTGTCTGTAGTTTTCATTATCTTCCACTGAAGATAATGCTTTTTCTAACTGCTTTACATTATCTATAATTAGAACATGTAACATATACGCAGCAAAAGTTAAATTAAGTCACTCAAATGATAAAGGCACTAAAATCGATTTGAGCAATTGGAAAGTCACCCTTTCAATGGAACCCTGCATCCCCTCATGAAATCCTCTCTCTCTGCTCACTACTGTTTTGGGGACCATGTAGGAGAGTCAGGTTGTTAAAGGACTGGAAACAACTCAATTCATACACCTCTTATTGGAGTAAACTACCTGAATGCTACACATGCTTAACACAAAGACAAAGTCAGTCACGCTTACTGTAGAGGGCCAGGTTTCACAAGTTTCTTCCTTTCCCAAGGTACTTAGGTAAGAATGTCTGCTCTCCTATGAGGACTAACTAGAAAGACCTCACCCTTATTATCTGGTTAAATTATGTTAAAATGTTTTAAACAAGTAATTATGAAAGCTTCTAGGTTAATGGAAATGAAAACAGGATTTGTCTCATCAGAGAGAGTTTACACCCAGAAAACCATTGGGACCTTGGTGCGGGAGAGGTCTGGACCCCACCCTTAGTGCGAAGCAAGGCTCCCTAGTGTTCACTAGATCATTAGTGCACAGGCAACTCTCACTGAGAGTCCTTTCTGCTGGACATCTAGTCAAAACCACAGACCCCCCTCCGACGCCCGTTCTTCACACCCCCAACCCATGGCTGCATCTTAGTCTGTTTTCATATTGGATTTGTTCATCTCCCCAAGGTTGAAATTGAATTCTTTGAACACTTGTATAAGGACAATTCCCACGGAGACAGTTGTAAATCCACAGGCCATGCCCAAGAAGTCCACCAGGCCCACATTACTCCACTCCCGGAAGAGGATGGCTGAAGCCAGCAGGACCAGCGTGGTAAACACGACGTAGTAGATGGCCCCAAACACAGAGGAGTCGAAGCACTCCAGGGCCTTGTTGATGTACCTGAACTGGACAATGATGCTGCAGCCCAGGACAGCCAGGAGCACAAGGCACAGGCAGAGGGCCCTCTGACTGGATGGATTGTTGTGCAAGATGTCTTGGGCCGCCAGCCCAATGCCCTTGGTGGAAGGCACAGTGAAACTCCCCAGCAGGGAGCAGATGCTGATGTACACCATGATGTTGGTGGGCCCGTGGGCAGGCGCAATCCAGAAGATCAGCAGCAGCAGCATGAGCAGCACAATGCACAGGTAACCCACAAACACTGCAAGACAGACGGGACACCGTGACCAAGGGAGCCGGCCTGCCAGACACCACCCTCTCAGATGGCAGAGCTGAGCCAGTTTCTGATCCCTTAGCAGCCACCCCTTCTGTTGGGGGAGAGAGATTAGGCAAGCACCCAACAGCTCCAGCCTGTTCGGTGTATCCACTAGGACCATTCCACAAAAACTCTTCTCATCATCGCTCATGATGCGCACAGTCATAGGAACCGGGAATGTGGCTCAGTGGTAGAGCACTCATCCAACATCCTCAAGGCCCTGGGGGTGACCTCAGCATGGTAAAAAGCAATGTGTAGGTCCAAGCCATTGCAGCCACAAGGATGACATTAGGCCAGAAGAGCTGTTGTCTTTTTCAGGAACGCCTGTGCCAAGGAATCTGTGCCTTGTGTCCTTTTCCATTAAAGACCTCATTATAATTCTGCCTTTGCCTCACCCTATCCAACGAGGCCATAGCTACCCACTGCCCTCCAAATGGATGGAGGGGTGTTCTAATGAAAAAAGCTACCCCCAGGTCTCCAAGTCTGGAGCAGTTGAGGAAATTGTGATCAACTCCACTGATAGGAAGCCCTCCGGGGTTCCCAATAAAAATGTGAAATCCTGCTCTTAACGATTGATGTCTATAAGACCTACTCTGTCAGTATCGTCAACAACCACAAAAACAGGTTTAAAACAAAGCTAGTCACATGATGGACTTTATGTTTTCTTACAGACTGGGACTTATCTTGTCATTCTGACTGGTCTGGAACACCAAGCTCAAAGGATCCCCCCAACTCAGCATGTGTATGGCTAAGATTGGAGGTGCATGCTGGCCGCTGCACCCAGCCGTGGGAGGAGTTCTTCCTTCAGAGTCAATTCCAAGATACCTACTGGACAGATGACGCCGAGGGCATGACAGAGGACATACGCTAAAGTGAGAATAATCTTAGTGTGCCGGGTCTAAGCCCACACAACCTTTAGGGCAGGGGTTCTCAATCCCTTTGAAAGGGTCGAACCCTTCCATAAGGGTTGCCTAAGACCATCGGAAAACACAGACATTTATATAAGATTCACAACGATAGCAAAATTACAATTATGAAATAGCAACGAAAATAATTTTATGGTTGGGGTCACCACACCATGAGGAGCTATATTCCAGGGTCACAGCATTAGGAAGGCTGAGAGCACTGCTTTAGGGCACACGTACAATGGGTGTGAGTGGGGTACGAAGAGCACACACAACTGTAAGTTATTCTATATCCTTCACAACTTCTGAATGTCTCCTTGGACTTCTATGTAAGAAATCTAGTTACGATGATTCGAACTAGAAATAGAGCAAAGTAGTCCTTGTACATTTTTCATACAGATTGAAATTTTCACACATACAAGTTCCACGTGGGCTGAGATGATTGTGCTTTCTGTGGTTGGGACTTCAAGAGCAAGCCTCCATTTCAGAGGGTCACACCACCGATAGTGCTGACACCAATGGCATAGGCTCTAAGTCACGAACACGACATCTCCTAGCAGCTTAGATCTACAGCTACCACATTTATCCAACCCTCACATTTTAGGTGGTTCTGCCAACTTCAATATGCCTTTTGCTATAGCTGTATTTGAGCGCTAACCTTAGAAGGTAGAATCCTGCTATATTTATTATTATATTATATTAATTATATCATATTATATTGACTATTCTGAAGTCCCATGTACAAGGCTGCCTTTCACATACTGGACTTCACAGATCTAGAAACCAGCTGGAAATGCAAACCACTCAGTGCAGGTATGCATGCAAGCAACCAGGCAGAGGGAGCTCAGGCCCTCAGGAGGGAGAAAAGAGAACTATTCAGCTATGCACTGGAGGCAGACTCGGGAAAAAGTCAACAGAAGGATGGCTAAAAGCTGTCTGAGAGCCTCACCTAGAAACTGGCAAAGTGGCAGTGGAGGACAGAGGGACTGGCACGTGTAAGCACAGAGTACTGCCTGATTGTGGGACAGGCTTGGGGGTGTGAAGAGAAAATCCGAAGGGGCCTGTGTGCAAGTGAGCAGGTGTGGGATCAGCAGCACAGTGTGAATGTGATCTCACGCGAGGAGTGGATACTAAGAGCCGAGAAGTGGAAGGGACAAAATCAGATGGCAGAAGGGTCTCTGGAATTGAGAAGGGTGAGGCAGCAGGAACTGAAAGCAAGGGTAGTGGAGGTTAACAAAATCAGGTCTCACCACAGGCAGCCGTGAGAAGGACAGCAGAGGCAGCATAGCTATTTGGATGGAGAAGGGAAAAGAACACCAGCCACTTGGGTACTTGGACAGCAGCCTCAGGAGCTGTGTGTTAGAATACAGGATTCATATGCAGGAAAACCTCTTTATTTTCCTGTGCTCAACCTGCGTTTCTCATTTCTCAGATGTCCACAGATTTAGGACTTTTCAATCTGTGTTTCACCGTTATCTTATTTCAAGGAACTAGTTTACATATTTTCTCTTCTGTAACTCAACCTCATGAAACTTACATCATGGATATACTATCTAGCCATATTTTGTCTCTAAATCTGCCCTTTGCACATTAAACAAGTGCATATGTTTTCTCTCCAGGGCACAAGGTTTTGCTTTCTGGAATGAAGCTGTCAGCACAAAGAATGTGCACACCATTGCACTCTCAAGAATCTCCTTTCCTTGCTGTGGTGCTCTGCATCTTGTCCAGGGTCTTGCCATTCCAGCAGGGAAATACACACCCCAGTCCACTATTCTTTCTATAAATATCTTTACAGGACATTTCCTCTGAGTTTTCATCTCTTAATATCAGGCATCATGTATTTTACAAAAATTATTTACTTTTATGTGCACTGTTTTCTTTGCCTGCATGTGTCACTGTGTGAGGGTGTCAGATCCCCTGGAACAGGAGTTGCAGACAGTTGTGAACCGCATGGGAATTGAGCCTGGGTCCTCTGGAGGAGCAGCCGGCGCTCTCAACCTCTGAGTCATCTCTCCAGCTCTAGCTATCATATATTAGGGAGTTTGGAAATATAATCAAGCGCTGGTTTAAACTTCCTCTGGGGCAAAAATTAATCGTGTTGTTTGTGCCTTTAGAAACAGAGGGAGGGAGGAAGGAAGGGAGAGAGGGAGAGAGGGAGGGAGGGAGTCATGCCATGCAAATACCGTCAGCACTGAGTGAATTCTGTAGGTTAAAAGAAGGTGCACACAGTTGAGAGGGTGAAGAGATATGGGAGGAGCTGGAGAGAAGGGAATGAGGGTAGATTTTTATCAAAGTACTATGTTTTGTTTTAGATTTTTTTCATGTGTATGAGTGTTTTACCTGCTTGTATGTCTGTGTACTGCTTGCTTACAGGCCTGGTCCCTGAGGAGGTCAGAAGAGGGCATCAGACCCCAGGAACTGAGTTACAAATGACTGTGAGCTACCATGTCAGTGCTGGGAAGAATCACACCTCACTCTGCTGAAAGAGCAACAAGGGCGCTTAGCCTCTGAGCCATCCCTCCAGCCCATCGAATTGCATTGTGTATACATACAAGACATTCTCAAATATATATATATATATATATATATATATATAAAACATCTTAAAATCAACAACAAAACATAGCTGGACATGGGTCCTATGCCTGTCATCTCAACAGTCAAGTGGGGAGGACTGCCTCAAGTGGGGGCTACCCTGGGCTACATCACAAGCACCAGGCTAGCCAAGGCTGCATACTGTGACCCTGACTAGGAAAAAGAAGAGGAACAGGAAGAGGTAGACGAAGAGAAGAAAGAAACAAAACAGAGGAAAAAAAGGAGGAAAGAAAGAAAAGCTATTCCCTAAGAAAGTAGCCAGACCATACCATTTTATATTTTCTTAATATTTTCATGATATCTACTTATACATAGGACTGGAAAGATGGACCAGCAGTTAAAATTTCACACCAATTTTGTCTCAGTACCCAAATGGAGACACATACAACTGAGTGTAGGTGGAGTCCTCATAGGGTCTGACACCTCTAGCCTCCAAGGGCATCTACATACATAATAATAAAAGCGATAGCCATAATTATACATAAATAAATTACCAATGCAAGTAAGTTGGGATCTCAGCATAAGGGAATCATTCACACTCATCAAAATGGACTGGAAATATGGCTCAGTGGTACAATGCTTATTTAGCCTGCACAAGCCAGGGTTCAACTCCTAGCACAGGGGTGGAGAAGCAACCTATGAATATTTTCCTTTGGTAATCATAGGAACCCATTAGGCACTCTTGCCTACTCCACAGAATGGTCTATTTTTTAATGCCTTTATACTCTTTACAAAGAGTATATGCATACTCAGAAAATACTTTGAATTTGATGAGAGTAAGTCAAAATTAAAATGTGAAATGTTTGCAGATGTAGAAGTTTGAATGAGAATGACCCCCACCAGGCTTGTATGTTTCAAGCCTTGATCCCTAGTTGGTGGAACTGTTTGGGAAGGATGAGGAGGTGTGGCCTTGTTGGAAGAGGTGTGTCACCGAGGGCAGGCTTTGAGGTTTCAAAAGACTCAAGCCATTCCCAGTTAGCTTTCTGGGCCTCTAGCTTGTGAATCAAGATGTGAGCTCCCAGCTGTTCTGGCCAACATTCCTTTACTCCCCCATCATGGACTCTTAACCCCTGAAACCATAAGCACAGTTAAATGCTTTGTTTTATAAACTGCACTGGTAACGGTATTCTCTTGCAGCAATACAAAAGTAACTAAGACAACAAAGAAATAAAGCCTTAGCTATCATCATTATGAATGCTCTAGGGAATCCAGCCAAATTTAGAGTACCTCTGAAAACTGGGTAGGCTTGTACTCACAGCCAGCTGACGTGTGCACACAAAATAGACTGCCAGTCAAGATCTTTGGTGACAAAGCCGAGCAGATCTTGCCCACCTGCCCTGCCAGGAGATGTCAGGATGGAGTGGTATCCTGAGCTGTCTGGATTCCTCGGAGAAATAGATGGGCCACGCCGCTAGGAGTTACCTGGATTGGTCAGCTTCTCCTCCAACTCGGCCTGAGTTGTCACACTTTCAGACTTAGGGGAATGGATAATCAGCACGACAGAACCCGCACAGCTCAGCAGACACCCCAACTTGCCCAAGATGTTGAGTTTTTCCTTCAGAAGATAAGAAGCTAAAATGGACCTTCAATTAAATAAAAGAAATCATTACAGTTTAAAACAAACTCTATGACTTGTTTCTGCTAATTAAAGGTACTTTATCTAGAAGACTTGTATTTTATTTCTAAATGTATTTTATTTTCATTGAGTTTTTTTAATGTTTTTATTTGTATTTTGGCACTGAGAATCTAATACAAGGCCCTGCACATGCTTTAACACTGAGCAACAGGTACACTGAGCCCGGCATTTAGTTTTTACAAATAGAAGAACTAATTTCCCATCAGAAATTTATTGAATTTTATTTTAACTCAATTGGGTTTTTGTATCATTTTCATACATAGCCAATACATAGTTTATAATATCTTAACTCATATTAATGTATTATGTCTTAATTACCTCGCAGATAGGAAACACATGAAGAGGAAGTTTTATGATTGGCTAAAAACTAAAAATATCCCTTCTTTATTTATAAAAGCAAACAATACACATACACAGAAAACAAAAAAAATGCAAAAATACTAACAGTAGCCAAAGCATGATAGACAGAATATAGTGGTTATTTTTCACTAGTACTCAAAACTTAAAAAATATAGTACTACATTTTTAGATAAAAATAATATATAAATTCATAAAACATCAACGTGTTTCATCTCTTATTTCCCTTTGATGTCAGAATAAAACCTGAATTGGAAATACCGGGCTTGCATTAGGCAATTCTTATATTGCTGTTATCTATGCTGGAGACATTCAGACATGAACATCCAGGAACAGGGTGCAACAGGTTCACGGATATACTGGGTTATTTTCTTTGAAAAATAAGGCCCCAGACAGGATCACCACCAAAGCAAAGACTACAAAACTCATGAAGAAGCAGGAGAAACGTCCCTTATCCTCGCTGAAAGGAAGTGACAACAGAAACTTAACAGGAAGAGTTGTACCTAGACTTATTCGATGTGTATTATCATTTGTAATTTTTAGGGTAAAGAAGACAATGCAATGGAATCTCACTGTGCAGCCCAGGTTGGCCTGGAACTCGTGGCAGTCCTCCTGCTTCAGCCTCCCAAGTCCTAAGTCATGAACTACACTCGTGTAGTTCAGATCATAAATATCCATCAAGAGCTAGGCATCCCAGCAGGCCCAGCGTCATCAGAGAGGGAAGAAGGAGGTCTAACGTGAATGGGAATACAAGAAAGTCATGAAACAGACATGACAAAAACGGAAGGGAGGGCAATCTGGGGGGAACAAGAGACCCAGCAAGGGCAGGGTGGCTTAGACAGTGTAGTACGTGGTAGATAAAAGAACAAAGTCTAGTGGCAGGTATGTGTGAAAGGGTCATAATGAAACCCATTACTCTGGGTCCCAACCAAAAAATTAATTAAAAATATTCAAGAACAAAACCCAGAAAAAAAATTAAAGAAAAATGAGCACCAGATGGTTAGAACTTAAATATTGTCTTTGGAGGAGAACTGCAGGGGAATAAGGGACTAACTGGCTGGAACGAGGCTCCTCTCTGCACTGGGAGGAGGTAGGGAGCAGGCGAAGGACCCAAAAACTGTCTTTTGCAGATAATCAGTTCATCTTGTCAGCTGCCCTTAGAAAAGGAGATGAACAGGGTGTGTGGGCAGGGAAATGACCTTGGATTCATCAGAATCTCTGTCAGTCGAAGAAACACTTAGGGAGGGGCTTAAGACAACATTTATTTTCTAAGAAATGTCTTCAGTCATGTAAGTGAACTTCTGAGAAATCCTTAACTCGTACTTTGGGAAATAAAGAGAATGAAAGATGACTGGATAGACTAGGGACAGGAAGGCATGGGTAAGAGAGCACAGTTTGAAGGCTCACCACGGGAAGTTTCTGGACCATCATTTTCTGAATGCCAACACTGGACACAAAAGCCCATAAGGCTATAGTTCACCCCTCCTACCATACAGTACTTTGTGTATAGCATACAGAGTACACTACACTGTGCCTGCTGCTTTATCCTGAAGGAGGCCGAGCACTCCAATGTGGAAAATAAACGGCATTATTGACACAATATAATAAGGAAAACATGATTAGATATTAATTCAGGGATGGCGTGGTTTGAACGGCCCCCACAGGCTCATGTTTTTGAATGCTTGGTCCCCAGTTGGTGGCACTGTCTGGAAAGAGATTAGGAGGTGTGACCTTGTCAGAGGAGGTGTGGCTCTGGGAGAGGGCTCTGAGATTTCAAAAGACTTGGGCCATTCCCAGTCCCTCTCTCAGCATCCTGCTTATGAATCAAGCTATGAGCTCTCAGCTGTTCCTTTGCTCTGCCATCGTGGATTCTAACCCTCGGAAATCTGAAGTCAAACTAAACACTCTGTTTTATAAATTGCCTTGATCAAAGTGTTTTATCGCAGCAATAGAAAAGTAATTAAGATCGGGGACAATTTTGCTGCCCTAAGAATCAGGAATAAGAGAAGGGGGAGGGTCACAGAAAAAAAAACAAAAAAAAAACCAGACCCAGGTTTGCCTGGGACATCTGTCAGACCATGCCATGGCTGAAAGGGGCTACCATGAACAAAAGCAGCAGGACAATGAGCCTGCGCCACAAGGCCAGATCACCGCCTATCATACCACAAAAGACCAGAATGCAATAGCTACTTGGTTATTAATGAGCTGTAAGAATTTCATATACCAAAGGATGAGTTTCTTATCATACACATAATTTGAAACATTTCTCTTCTGTTCTGAATTTTCTTTGATGTTAACCTGTGAAACATGGTTTTGAAACATTTATTTGCTGTGTATGTTTGTGTGTGTACAAGTGTATGGGCATGTATTTTACAGTATGCATCTGGAGGTCAGAGGACAACTCACAGGAGTCTGCTCTCTTCATGCACCCAGGACTGAACTTAGGTCATCCAAACCTGATGGCAGTAAAGATCAGGTTTGTCTTTACCTGCTGAGCCATCTTGAGGGCTCCCTGCTTATTTAAAATGTATTCATTATCAGTTTCATACAAGATACAATGTATCTTGATTGTGCCCTACCCCTACTCCGTCCTGCCACTCATCCTGGACATCCCAAACATGTCTCCCTCCTACTTTCATGTCTCTGAAGCAGAGGTTTCAATTTTGGTATCTGGTTTATTTTTCCTTTGTGTGATTTTTGGAATCATACTTAAATAACATATTCCATGATTTAAAGAATCACAGTAATTTAAACTGTTTTCTTCTAAGAGTTTGCCAGTTTTAGCTCTCTGACGTATTTTGGGTTACTTTTTGTGTGGTGAGGCAGAGGCAACAATTTTAAATATTTGCATGCTGGTATCCGGTTTGTTGGCACCATCTGTTTTGTTTCTTCACTCTGGCAGAGCTGGGGATCAAATTTAGGACCTTGTATGTGCTTAGAACAACATTGAGTACCGTTGGTGAACGTGGACACAAGAGCTTTCTAGCCCTTGAGTGCCATCCTGTGAAAAACCTATTCTTTTGTATACTGGTAGCTCAGTATTCCTGGCAAGAAGCCAACTGACTATGAGCAGATCTCTGCAATCCCAATCCTATTTCATTGATTTGCATGCCTCTCCTTAACCCAGCATCAAGTTTTGATTATTGTACTCTTTATTAATTTGAGATGAGGGCTCACTGTTAAGTTCAGTTCCATCTCAATCTCGAAACCGCCATGGGTCAGGCTCCCAAAAGCTACACTCAGAGGCATATACACAGTGCTCACCTTGAGTACTGGATTTTGAAAGCGGCTTTGAAATTCCTCCAGCTTTCTTTATAGTTTCAAGATTGTTCATCTATTTATACTTTTTTTCCCATCTGCGTATAAATTTTAGGGACAGTGTACCAATTTCTATGAAGAATTCAGATGGGACTTTGACAGAATTGTGCTGAACCTACAGATTAATCTGAGTATGATCATGGTAATATTATTTTCTGGCCCATAAATGCGGGTCCTTCACTACCTCTGCTTTAAACCCACAGAAATATCTTTTGGCGCTCACCCTGTTTGGTGGCTGCAAAGGACTCCCACAACTTTCAGAGAGTGGCTGACCTTCTTTGTGGAGTTTATTCTCATTTCACTTACTTTGGTGAGACTGGATATAAAATTTTTACTTTTATTAAATATTTTATTTGATATCCATACATGCAATATGTTTGGATCCAATGCAGTCCCTATATGCTCTCCTCTGTAATTCTTCCTCATCCCCTGCTGTCCTATTTCCATTCTCCCTCCCCACATACCCCATCTCTCCCTCTCTCCTTTCTCCCCTCCTGCTGTAGGATAAGGGTCTGTATCCTGTCACTTATATTTTAAATAAATGCTGACTGGCCAGTAGTCAGGCAGGAAGTAGAGGTGGGGCAAAGAGAATTCTGGTAAGAGGAAAGAGCAGTCTGCAGTCGTGACTCAGCTGCAGAGGAAGCAAGATGTGACTGCTTCACCGAAAAAGGTACCGAGCCACATGGCTAACTAAGACGAGAATTATGGGCTAATGTATGAAGGTGTAAGTCATAAACAATCCCACACCAGTTGGGATTCAAAGGGGTATTTADTTTAAGGGTAAAACTTACAAAACACCAACAGTCAGGAAAAGGAGCCTAGTCGCCAGAAGTAGAGCTGGAAGCCAGAGAGCGAGCAGAGGGCAGTTGCTTCTTTTTTGAAGAGAGACCACACCCCAATGGGCTGGTATCTCAATGGCTATTGGCTGAAGGAGCGGAAAGAGCTCCCGCAACAAATGTAAGCTATAAAAATTAGTAAATAAGAAGCCTGAGCTAATGGCCAATTGGTTTATAACTAATGTAGACCTCTGTGTGATTTCTTTGGGAGTTAACAACTACAGGAACTGGGCAGGACAGAAACCTCAGTCAATACCCTTCCTTTAATCTAAAACCAACCAAGTTGATTTAATAAGGCCTGGATGAGCATGGGTATGGGACCTTTCCATGAATAGGCTCTCAGGGCTAGTATCTCTGAAGAAAAGTGATTCCACCTCTATCAATATCAATTAGTATTGGGAGGTACTATGCGTTCTATATAGGGAAAGAAAAATAATAAATAGTCATACCTTGTGAGCTATGACAATGACTGACCTGGGGGGATATGTCCACTGGGGTAATAATGGCGAAGATGGCATTAGAGTAACCCAACCACTTTCTGGGCCACAAGATGAAACTCAAGCCTAGAACAGGTAGCAGCCAAAACCAACCAAACAAATAACTGTGTGGCTAAAACCTGCTACTATCATTTTGCTCAATGGGCATTGTTAATAACTTCCTCCTAAGTTCTTGGCTTTATTACCATAAATGAATGCTCTGGAGGAAAATGCCCTCAAAGGGAGTGACATTATTAGGAGGTATGGCCTTGTTGGCAGAAGTGTCCCACTGTGGAGGTGGGATTTCATATGTGCTCAAGCCACACCCAATGAGACAGACCATTTCCTGATGCCTGCAGGGTCAAAATGTAGCATAGCAGCTCCTTCTCCAGCACCATGCTTGTCTGAATGCCACCATGCTCTCTGCCATGATGATAATGGGCTGAACTTTTGAACTGTAAGCTGCCACCTCAAATAAATGTTTTCCTTTGTAAGAATTGCCATGGTCACGGTGTTTCTTCACAGCAATAGAAACCCTAAATAAGTCAAGTTCGCCTCCCAATCCTTGGAGGAAAAGTTGCTTTTTACACTGAATGTGATTAATACAGGGACTCACACTGAGTAAGTGATCAACTGTGGAATACTCATCTCTACACGGGATGCATGTATCATATCCCCTTCCTCAGAGATCACTGCAGAACGGGAGGGGGCAGAGAGTTTCTAAGAGCCAGAGGGGTTGGGTGTCTATATAGACACAAGAGTGCTGTTAACAGCACACATGAACTCTGGTGGTTGTGTGTGCCTACACCAGACCTTCACAAAACCAAGTCAGCCACAATCCCAGCACAGATGGAGGAGGGGCTCATAAAGTCTCGCCCAGAAATAAGAGTCAGTTTTCTTCAGGGATGCTGCTCCAGGGAGGATACCCATGCTCCAGGAGATGGTCCTACCCTCAAGCACGTACAGGCAGCACCAAGTGGACATGATTGGTGTCTTAAATTTCTTTCTAAAGAGTATATGTAGCTAGGAGGAAAACACTGGGTGTATAGGAGATGTATAGGAGGCAAAGAGGGGTAGATGTGATCAAAATGCATTATATGCACATATAAAATTCCCAACAACAGAAATCATCGGGGACTATATTTGTTCCTAGTCTTTTCTTTGTTGTAGCTTGTTTTTGTTGTTGTTGTTGTTGTTCATTTTTTGCAAATTAGGAATTTAGACATTTGTGTTTTCTTCCTGAACAGTTTCAGCTCTCTAGGAATGTATCTATTGCTCTTAACAGTCTGATGCCATAAACTTATTTTCATCTCTGTCTAGCTATACAAACATCCCGACTTTATTTCTGTTTTCAGTAATTATAATCTTGCCTTAGTCCTCTTTCTGTTGCTATAAGTAAGTATACCAAACTAGGTAACTTACAGCAAACAGAGGTCCATTTAGATCAGTTCTGCAGGTTGAGGGTCTGAGGGCATAGTACTGGAATCTGCTTAGAATCTCACTCATGAGCACAGTGGAGGAAGTCACACCAGGATGCAGGAAGTGCTCAAGCTCGGGGGATGTGGGATTCCCCTCTGTACACCACTGGTTAATAAAGAAGCTGCTCCAGGCCTCTAGCAGGGCAGAATAGAGCAAGGCAGGAATTCCAATCAGAGATAGAGGAGAAAAGTAGGCAGAGTCAGGGAGACACCATGTAGCCACTGGAGGAGACAGATGCTGGAAGCTTGCTAGTAGACCACAACCTTGTGGTGATGCACAGATTAATAGAGATGGGTTGATTTAAGATGTAAGAGTTAACTAGAAATATGCATAAGCTAATAGGCCAAGCAGTGTTGTAATTAATACAGTTTCTGAGTGATTATTTCGGGTCTGGGTGGACGGGAAATGAACAAGCAGCCTCCACCTACAGAAATGTCCCTACAGAATGGGAGGCAACTACATCCACACAAAGCTTGAGAGTTTGGGAAGGAATTCTAGACACAAAATAAACAGAGTTTAGCACAGATTCTTGGTAGCCACAATTTTTTTTCCAAATGGGCTCGTGGCAAACAGGGGCACCATGGCTCCTTTAAGAGAGGTGCAGTAAAAACTGCACGGCTTCTATAAATGGTTTCCTGGTTCACCAGCACAATGGCTCTGACTCTTTCAGGAGGTCCAGCTATGGAGCATTTAAATGGGGTTTG
>LOJH01014535.1:0-24063 GCA_001685095.1 Ellobius talpinus
GGAGGTGGAAATTTTTAATAAATAAATAAAAATTAAAAAAATAATAAAATTACCCTCCTGACCTTGTCCCAGTCCCGATCATAACAAAACACTTGACAAAAGCAGTCATAGGAAGGGTTTGTTTGGCTCATCGTTTGAGAGTGTATTTCAGCATGGCCGGGAGCATGCTGGTGGGAGCATGAGGTTGCTGGTCATTATTGTACCCATAATGAGGAAGCAGAGAGATTCATTAATGTTAGCACTCAGCATGCTTTCTCCTTTTTATTCAGTCCAAGACCTCGGACCATGGACTAATGCTAACAATGAACATAACTCAGTGGTTCTTCTCACTCTGATTAACCCAACCTAGATAACTGCTTATAGACATGACTAGAGGTCTCTTAGGTAACTCTAAGTCCTATTACGATGACAAGCAGTATTAGCTGTCACACGTTTTGCTTGCTTAGGCTTTCCTAGGGTGATAAGTAAGAGACAACCCTAGAACCTGTACCAAGCTTCGTTAGTCTTCTCTAGCAATGAATGTTAACAATGGAGAACTCTTTTGTCCTAGAAAAGCTTCTTTTCCTCCCAGGAAATCTTACACCTATTTTTCTTTTTTACTTCCTACCAGCTGTTACTTCTCAGTTTACTTTTTCTTAACCACTAAAAGCTACATTTTTCCCCGTTTTGTGCCATTGTCTGTTCTGTTTTGTCCCTTCTGACTTTAAATGCTACCGTGATGCTACACTATGGTAAGTTCTATCTCTGTTTCTGAAATCCAGGCACTGCATCCAACAAGCAGCTAGATACCTTCACCAGAATACCTGAAAGCACCCAAAACCAAGACATCCAAGCTGAACTCCTCCTTCTAGAAACAATCGCCTCCTTTACCGGAAGAAAGACACTGAGGTGGTTGGGAGGAGTAGGAGGGTAAGAGTTTCGTCATCGCTAGCTCAGGGGTTAGCTCTTTCTTTCTCCAAGTCTCCAGCCCATTGTTCACTTTCTTCTTTCTCTCACACTGTGTTTCTGAGTTTCTATTAATCTTACATGCTTTGCTTCAGAGAATTTTCAGTACTGACCACGGGGGCAGCTTCTCTCACCACTTTCCCATTCTAAGCTTCCTCATGGGCCTTCTCTCTAATCCAAATTCTAGTTCCACATTATCAACCAGAATGGGGCCGTTATAACACAGGGACAAACTTGTTAGTAGATGAATCAAAGTCTTCCTTTCAAAAGAAAAGAGAAACCTTCATTTGATTTTATCTTGCTCCCAGTTAATAGCTTTATCTCATCTCTTTATTCTTCCCCATTTTCACATTTTCAGCCTAACTTACCTTTCCTCACTTGTACTCCCTCCTCAAGGTCTCTTCTCATTTAGTGGAGACTACCTCTCCACATAGTCTATATGACAACATCTCAGCTAACTCATCAAAATGAGGAATCCCCTCCTCCACATTTGCCTTCTTCTTAGGTTATTTTATATTACGTCATCTTCTTATATTTTCATATTATTCTCTTTAACCCTTTGACATCTAACATCTTATATGGTAGAGTTATCCCAAAATGAAAGACTCATTAAAAACGCATTTTGGATTCTCTTATTCACAACTATTCTCTAAATGCCAGTTTGGTCTCAGTGCCTAGTATGTTATGTGGCTTATAGAATGAACTCAAAAAATTTGAATATTGAAAAGAAAATAAATGAATTAGCGAATACGATTAGAAAAGACCCACAATTCCGGGCTGAATTACAGGGTCAGTATGCTTATATTTGCTTCTGTAATCAAGAAACAAGCTAAGAAGGACAATGCTTAATTATAAATATGTTCTTCAAAGTTGACATTACCAGTCCAGAAAACTCAGTTCTCATGTCCTTTACTCTAGCTCCATCATGTCCTACACATGTAAGAATCATCACTGGCTCAAGGCAACAAATACTTTACCTTTTGACACTACAGAAAAGAACAGAGTTGAAAGGTAATCATGACTTCAGCTTCTCTGTCTGCCCAGAAAATATGTTAAGTTTTAACTGTTATCCAACAGAATACGTGATTCCATTTTGCTTTCATTTAACACTTATCCACATGGAAGCTATCATCCTAATTAAAGGTTGGATGAATATACATCAGAAGTCTTGGGAATGAGCAAGAAAATAATAGAAGACAAAATTAGTAAAAGAAAAAGGGGGTGTAAGAGGAAGGGAGCACTTCATCGTGAGCTGCTTGGATACTAATACTACATTCCTTAGTGATGAAAGGACTAAATTTGAAGTTTTTAAAATATCTAGGAGTTTTGCTGAAATAATGATGGACAAAATGATTCTTGATGATAACGTATTTTTCCCCCAAGTAAATTAGTAAATTACTAATAGCAAGAAACATAGGTAGGGGGTGGCGACCCAGACCTTTAATCTCAGCTCTCAGGTGGCAGAGGCAGGAGGAATCTCTGAGATTGAGACCAACCTGGTCTACAGAGGGAGTTCCAGGACAGCCAGGGCTACACAAAGAAACCCTGTTTTGGAAAAGAAGGAGGAGGAGCAGCAGCAACAACAGCAGTAACCTGTTGTCTTTAATCTCACCAACCTGCCTGATATATGCATTGAGATTCTGATATTGCTTGGTGACTGTAACAGTGACTGAGACAGGCACATCTGAGAAGATTTGGGTGAGATCGAGCCTATGATGTAAGTAAAATGACCTGATTTCAAAGCGCTAATTTCTAGGTGACTTGTTGTGAAGGAAATCTAACTGAGACAACTGTTCTCTAACCACCATTTGTGATGAGACTATTGAGATGAAAGTCCAAAAAAGATTGGGGGTGGTAGGGGAGTAAATGCTAATAAAATGACCAATATTTTGATCCATTGAAGGGACTAGAGAAAGGAGACCACAAATAAAAGGAAAAGGCATAAATTAATCAAGAAATTTATTTGAAACAGAAAGAAAATAGGAAGAACAAATGAAATAAAATTACCTAAAACTCTGAGTCTTACTGCATTTGGAGCTGATGTGAAAAAATACCAGAGACAATGTACTACATTCAGGAAAGAGGTTGAATTAACTCACAGTTTTGGAAGTCCAAGAGTTTGTAGTCAGTATCTACCTCTGGTGAGCACTCTATGATTATAGGGTCATATAGCACCAATGCATGTACACACAGACACACAGACACACAGACACACATACACACACACACACAAGTGCAAGAGAGAAAGGAAGCAATGGACCATGGAGGGTTCAGGCTCTTTTTATAGTAGTCTCTCAAACAAAAGCAAGCCTACTTCCATTGATCCCTTCTAAGGGAAATACCTCCTAACATAAATAAGCATCAGTGCAAATCCCTGTGGTCTTGTAACACTGTCACAATAAGAATCAAGACTTACCATGAATATTGGTAGAAATAAACTATATTCACAACACAGAAGTTTCTGGCTGCTTGCTGTGGAATAATGCCCTTGTACACTGTAAAGATTTGTTACTCATATTGGTTTAATAAAAAGCTGATTGGCCAGTAGTCAGACTAGAAGTATAGGCAGGGAAACCAGACTAGGAGAATTCTGGAAAGAGGAAAGGCAGAGCTGCAGTCACCAGCCAGACACAGAGCAAGCAAGATGAGAATTCTTTGTTGAGATACAAGCCTTGGCTAAACATAAATAAGAATTATGGATTAATTTAGGTTGTAAGAGCTAGTTAGTAATAAGTCTGAGCAATAGGCAAAACAGTTTATAATTAACATAAATATATATGTGTATTTATTGGGGACTGAATGATTATAGGACCAGGCAGGACAAAAACTGGTTATCAGTTCATTCAGTGTCTAGTTTAAATTCCCCACACTGAACAATTAAAGAAGAAAAGAACAAGATGTGTGCAATAAATGTTTTAAAAGCTACCAGTTTTGGGGTGGGGATTAGAAGCAGGGCTTTCCTCTATAGGCCTTCTCATCAGAATGACTGTGAGTTTTTAAGCTAGGAATCCATTTATTTTACATGCTCCTTATTAGAAATACATAGCTGAGATTGTATCTTAACTAAGTTCTCTTACACGAATGAAACACTGATATGTTTCAATCAAATAAGAAGATTGAAATCTAGCAAAAATTACAGGGATGTTTTCTCTTTGCTGAAGACAAGTCTAGAACAAAGGTAGCAAAGATTGTAAGGTTCTGTACAAAAAAGCCAGGTGGAGGAAACTCTTGTCACTTCATTGGACACAATGAAGGGCACAGATTGGACAAAGCAGTTGTCTGCACATGGAACTACCAGGTGAGCACTCAGTTGCCTGCCCTGAGACCAAAGGTGTGGCTGTAAAACTCTTCCTCCGCTTTTTTTCTTCCTTCCTTTCTTTTTCCTTTTTTTTCCCCAAGACAGGATTTCTCTGTTTAGCCCTAGCTGCCCTGGAACTTAATCTATAGACTAGGTTGTCCTTGAACTCACAGAGATCATCCTGCCTCTACCTCCCTAGTCCAGGAATTAAAGGTGTAGGCCACTACAACTTCTCCGCCCTGTTTCAACCAACAGATTATTACAGGGTGCCCTACTTTTCCCTGAGCTCTCCTTTAGGAATCTCTACTTCCAGAGACCAAAAATCCTAATTAAAAACTCTTAACGAAAACAAGAGGGAAGATAAAACGATGAGGTGAGGCAAGGGCAGGTTGGCATCTTAGAAGACTGGAAAGAGAGAAGCTGTGGAGGTGGCTCAGCGTGTAAAGTGCTTGTTGCATAACTGTGAGGGTTGAGTTTGGATCCCCAGCATCCAAAATAAGCTGAGGAGCTCAGTGCCGGGGGTGGAGACAGGCTGATGCCAGGGACTCACTGGTCATCCTGTAAAAACAGTGAGCTCGAGGATCAGTGAAGAGACACTGGCTCAAAATATAAGATAGGAAAGTGATTCAGGAAGATATCCAACATTAACCTCTGGTCACCTGAATCAGAGAGCACATCTCACACATACGTGTATGTACTACAAGGGAGGGGGAGGAGGAAAGGAAGAAGAGGAAGAGAAGAGAAAATGAGAGTGTTCTGTCTTGTTTCTAGAGAAAGACACAGCCATATCTGCAAGGGAAAGTAAGTCAACTGTAAAGCTGCGGACAGCTTGAAAGCAGGAGAGAAAGATCAGAAAGTTTACATTAGATGAAGGCAGGGGGTATGAGAGGGAACTGGGAGATTCTTGACTTGTTTGGAGAATATTATACTAATTGATAGGACATGAATAAATGACCAATTTTGTTTTTTGTATCACACTTTTATTGGTGCTGTCTTATTGGAAGGAATCAAAGCACTGAGTATGTAGCTCAGCGGTGAAACACTTATTTAGTGTGTATAGAGTTAACAGCAGCAATTCCTCGTGCATCAAAAAGAAAGAAAAGAGAAAGAAAAGAAAAAATGATAGTAGCAGTAAAATTGAAAAGTGAAGATTGAAGCTTATCACACAGACTTTCTGTGATTTTTAAATGATTTCATAATCTCTCTTTCAATATATCCATTTGTTTTAAGGGCCAGGCTTTAAACATTCTGTCTTTTCTGATAACCTAAAGTGAGGCAGAAGTTTCCTCTCTTTATTTTGACTTCCCTCCCTCTCTCCTCCTTTCCTGGAGTTCAACGTGAAGTACTTTATTTAAACAAACCCAAGCCAAGTTCTGCTGTCAGAGATGTCCATGCCAAGTCCTACCCAGGACACTCAGGCACAGTTCCAAGGGCTCTGATGCTGATGTCTGTGGCAGTTGTGCGTAAGAAAGGGAGGGTGGGAGCTGCCTCCGAGGCTGCCTGTACCAGTAACTGATGGCCAGCATCTGGCCCGCGCTCAGGACATCTACTTTTAGCAGAGTCATTTGTTGATAATGTACTTTGCCATCTTGACTGCTAGCATTAAGACAACTCGAGTAAGGAACAATTATATAAATCATAGGGCCAAATACAAATGTAAAACAAAGCATAAATAAACATAGCTGTTGAGATGACAAACATTCGCAGTCTATGTCACGGGACACTTGAAAGTCCAGCCAGTAGGACCAGAACATGAACGTGGGTTACGATAAGGATGTTTAAAGAAAACAGAAAGAGGTTGGGAAGAGATGGTTCAGCTGTTGAGAGTGTGAGGTGCTCTTGCAGAGGGACTGAGTTCGGTTCCCTGAACCCATGTCAAGCAGTTCACAACAGGATAAAACTTCAGATCAAGAGGGATCTGATGCTTCTGGCCTCTGAGAGCATCCACACTCCTGTGCACATACTCATACATACATACACACATATACACACAATTAACAAATAAATATTTAAAAATGAAACATTCCACATATGTATATAAGAAATGTTGTCATTTTCACCCCCGTTTCTCTTCTCTCATTTTGGTCCCACTTCTACTGATACCCGTCTTCCCAACAAGGTCTCTCCTCCTTCCATGCTTTACTCATGTATGTCACACCACATTTTCTCAGCATCTCATCTGAGCTTGGGTTGGGTGCCATTTACTGGGGTAAAGAAAACTTAGCAATAACTACCCCACTGAAGAAAATGCCAAACACATTTAGCAGCCAATAGTCCCTCAGAGAAAGAAAAGGCCTCATGGCCCTCCCTCATCTTTTATGAAATGTGCAGATAGTCATACTTGCTTTGAGTTGTGGGGACAGTAGCTGTCATTTCCCAATGACATCATTTTTGCTGCACATTTCCCTATTTTCTTGGTCTAGCATTCTTTCCCCATACCCCCTTCTGAGATGTTCCCTGAGCATCAGAGGTATGATACAGATGTTCCTTTTAGGCCCAGGCATTCCACCATCACTTATTCCCAGCATTTGGGTCAGGTGTGTGATTGCATTAGCTACTGCCCACTGCAGCAAAAAACTCCCCTGGTGAATTCTAGTAACAACACAAACCTGTTAGTATATTCATGGATACTTAATAAGTAGTTTGACAATATGGCCATTTAGCAAAAGTGTAGAAGTCTTCTGAGTTTGAAGCTATGGAGAAATTCCAATAGGCTGTATATGACTAAAGTTTATAACAATGTGAATAATACATTAATTACACATTAACATAAATAGAAAGATTAATAACTCCGAGGACCAGAGAAAACCATTGCTTTGTTATTTCATCTGTGGAAATCATCTAAAGAAGATCATCAACGTAAAATAAAAGATACAAACCCTAAATTTTGGGGGCCTGGGAGGTATCTTGATAGCTAACAGTGCTGTCTGTGCAACCATGAGGACCCAAGTTCAAGTCCCAGACCAATGGAAATAGTCAGGCATGGTCATGTGGGTCTGTAACCCCAGCACTGTGTGTTGGATTGGAGACAAGAGGATTGCTGGTGCTTAATGGCTAACAGCCTCAACCCAGATTTTGTGAAAGACTTTGTCCCAAGGTACTAAGCACAGAGCAGAGATGCCTGATAATCTCCTCTGGCTCCTGGGTGTTCACAGGCACACTCATACCCCAACTCACACGTGTATACATACCACACACGTATACTACACGTGTATAACACACACACACATTTCTGGAATATTGCTTGTCAAAAGACACCTTCGTGCAAAATCAAGTACAATAGTTCATAAACTAGCTACAAAACCAAACAAAGTAAGCTATGAGAGCCTATCAAGAAGAGAGACTGAAGGCTAAATCTGTAATCATCAGAATCTTATCTTCTCAGGACAGAATCCCATTGCTTCTACGTTTGTCCTGTGATAACAGGCACATCCCAGTGTATACTGTTCCACTTGTTGCAGCAAAGTCAACAGAACAGTCTATTATTGTCCTTAAGATTAGCCTCAGTATTTTTAGACTAAACTAAACAAGGACTCTAATTGTGGAGAAATTGTTTCTGGGAAACAATAGATCAGCTATCTGTGTCTTGTATTACATCAATAAAGATAACAGCAATTTGGCTGATATTTTATATTAACAAAGACTATTGCTGGATGTTTTTAAAATAGAAAATGTTTAAAAATACTTAGACTATATTAATATTACATTTAATACTACAAAATATTAAATATTAGGCAGATGTGTGATATAGTCTAGGTATTTTGTTTCTCTCATACTTTCTTATTACTATTCATTACCTCCACTCTCAGTGTATACTCAGTACATGAATATAACACATTCATCTAAATATGGCTTTTGTCTTTATTTTTATTTATTAGGAACTATAAATACTCAATGAAAGAAAATTTTGTGGAGACTGTAATAGCTGCCTTTATTTGCTTTATATTTCTTGTATAGAAATCACTAGGCTCCTGTGGGTTGGCACAATTGGTAAAATTCAAAGTAGAGCAACTTCACATCCAAGAAAAAGCCTTAACATGTGAGACTGTTGGGAGTAGTGAGGTTCCAGAAATAGTCTAGAAGAATTGTGTCTGTCAATCCTTGGACAAATGCCAAAACCTAAAACATCATGCTTAACTGGATTAGGATTTCATCACCTATGAAATGTTTTACATTTCTCTTTATGTTCTGGTAGCACTTGTTGCTCAAATCCACTTCCAGATGTATTTCCTGTTTTGATTAGTAATCCTGCTGAAAATTTTGTAGAATTCTGGTTTTACACACTTCTGAGAACTTATTCGCATCACTGAGTTTCATATTTATGCATTTCTTCTCATTATCTCTCATTATGTAAATTTAGATCTTCTAATAAAAATATATTAAAAAGAAAAATAGAAAATAAAACTATATGTATAAGAAATAGAACAGTTATCTAGTCATAAAAATAAAAGTCTCCCAGCAAGCTAAGGCACTAGCATTTGTGTTATGTATGTTTCATCAGTTTAAGAAAAGAAATATTTATTAGGAAATGCCTACAATAATTTGACTTTAAAACAATCTTTTTGACACAAGTATTCTTGATCTTACAACCATTAGTTATGTTAAATATTCCTTTACTTGATAAATATTGTGCATTTTAATGATCGAAAGAGCCGCATGCTCAAAGGCCAAATCACTAATCTGTCTAGAGTCTGCATCTAATATTTGTTATATGGTCATGAAACAAATTACATATACAAGAGAAATTATGTGAAATTATAGTTTGAAATAAACAAAATTCTGCCGTAACTTTAGAGAAAGACTAAGGATGAGAATGGTTTTAGATTCTTAAAATTTTTATGCTGTATACTTTGGTCATCTTCTTTCCCCTCTTCCAATTTGTCCCAGATTCCACTCTCCACTCCATCATACAACTTTGTATTCATTCTCACTCTTAAAAATATAACTATACCATAAAAAGCACACACATAAACAAAATAAAAAAGAGAAAAAAAACACACGGAGTCCATTTCGTGTTGTCCAGTCTTGAAGTGTGGTTGCATTACTCCACTGAAGAAGACTGATTTGCCCTCTCCAAGCAGGTATAAATTGAGAATAGTATCTTGGTCAGGAGGAGAGAGTTTATGTTCACTCCTCTTCCCCATGCTCAGACTTTGTCTAGTTTGAACCTGCGTAGGTCTTATGCATAGAGTAGCAGTATCAGCCTTGCTTTGTCTGGAAAGCACTGCTTCATAGAAGTCATCCAATGTTTCCACCTTCTTTTCCCCATAGATCCCCAGGCTGACTACTATACCCAGCAAAACATCAATCACATTCAAATAAGGAAAAAAATGATAAAATCAAATTTAAGAAATTTTTATATTAATCCAGCCTACAAAAGATACTAAAAGGAAAACTTCACTCTAAAGAGAAGGTTAACTGCATCCAAGAGGATATAAGGAATAAATAATAGCAGAACAGTTAACACCAAAAACGGTGAAAAAAAAACCATGACAACAAAGGAGCAGGAATTAATAAACACTGCTCTTTGATAACTCTCAACATTAATAATATTTATTTCTCAATAAAAAGATACAGACTAATAATAGGGTAAATTAGAAAACAGGATCCATCTTTCTGATGCATCTAAGAAACATACCTCACCATCAAAGACAGACATCACCTTAGGGTAAAAGAATGGAGAAAGATATCCAAGAAGCTGGGCCCTAGAAGCCAGCCATTTTTAATGATGCTAAAATAAGCTTTAAACCAAAATAAATCAAAAGAGATAGTGAAAGAAACTAATACTCATTAAAGAAAAATATCTGCCAAGAGCATATTGAAATTCTAAAGATTTATACACTGAACACAGGGACACTCAAGTTCATAAAAGAAATTTTGCTCTACCTTAAATCATATATCGGCCGACACACAAGGATAGTAGGTAACTTCAATACCCTACTTTCACCAGTTTCAGATTTTAAATAAATATTACATGGTATTTTTAAAAGTGGGCTGTTACTCTGTGCTAGTATGTACTTAGCATTCTCAAGTTCTGGTATTATCCCAAGCATTATGAAAGGATCAACAAACATGTAAAATAATTATTAACTCTCAAATGGTAAAAAGAAAGTATAAAATACTTGTCTAACTTGCTTAGAATTTTCATTTCATTTTCCAAAAATTTAAGTCAGAGAAATTAAGCTTCATCTACTTTCAAGCCTAATAAATTCTAGGTAGTAGAGAGATGGATTGGTAGCTAAGAGCACATAATGTCTTACAGAGGGCCCTAGTTTCCTTGGCACTTCGGGCTGCTTGCAACAGCCTATAACTATCTCAGCTTCTGGAGATCCAACACCCTCTGCCAGACTGTAGGAAACTGCACTCATGAATACATACTACTACAAAGTCAAAATTTAAAATAAGGACCAATCTTTTTTCAAATTGTTTTAAAATATTTTTCATATTTTAAGAATGTTTTGATCACATTTACACTCTGTTCTTCCTCTTAACTCTCAGCTCTCTACCCTCCCAGCTTTGTATCCTTTCATAAATTAACTTAACAAGTTCAATTTTGTGGTTGTAGGGTCATGCACAGGAATCTGGTCGACCTACCAGGGGTTTTACATTGGGTAAAAAACACAAAACAAACAAACAAACTTTAATCCTCTCCAAGAGTCATCAACTCTTCCAAGCTTATCAGTTGATTCTTCCCTTCTTAATCCAACATTCTCTGACATGTGGCATAGCTAAATACGCCATAGAAAAGCCTGCTTGGAGAAATATGCTTGGGTCCTTTGCTTGTAAACTGCTCTGAGGTCCACTGTAACCATCTGGATTTTTTTACCATTCAATTCTGTCCTACTGCCCTTGTCAGTGCTCCTGCATGGTCTTTTGCTGTTCCAGGAAGAGAAGCTCTAGTGAGTTCACATGTGCAGTGTCCTGTCATGCCTAGAAGACAGTGTTTTATTCTGATCTTCCCTGACCTCTGGCTCTTACGGTCTCTCCACTCTCTTTCTGCAGTGATTCCCGAGCCTTCCTTGGAAAGTGATAATCATCTTCCATTTCCACTCCACTGGTTCTCGTTCTCTGTATTTTAAACGTTGTATAAACAATTAAGATGGAAGCATGCAGGAGCACTGCATGACATCCTCACAACACATCCATCACTCAGTTCCTGGATGATTGATTACTATCATCAAAAGACCAACTCCCTCGGAGCTGGGGACGCAGCTCAGTGGTGGAGCACTGACCTTGCATTTTCAAGCACTTGGGTTCTATCTTCAGCAAAACAAAACTGGTATTGTGAGGTTTCATCTACTGAGTTGACTTGCTCATTTTTAGTTTCAAAACTGGAAACACTGAAGGCCAATTAAACTTTCCAAACAGTGCTTTAAATCACACAACCTTTAAAAATAACAAATTGAATAGCAACTAGAGAAAAACCTTGTCTCTGTGTAGACAAGGGCAGTAGGACAGAATTGAAGGGTAAAAAAATCCAGATGGATACAGTGGATCTCAGAGCAGTTTACAAGCAAAGGACCCAAGCATATTTCTCCAAGCAGGCTTTCCTATGGCATATTTAGCTATGCCACATGTCAGAGAATGTTCTTTGACAATGTATCTCCAAATGGCTGGCACTAATAATAGGAACCAGGCACGTCACACACCTAAGGGGTCTGTGGTCCATGTCAGACTTTCCTAACATAATGTTATATCTGGAAAATAGACTTCATTTATGATACTTTCTATTGTTGAATTTGTTAGCATTCAGTGAATGTTGGCATTCTGCCCCCACCCTACAACTTCTCCTTTTAAACGAAATCCCAGTTCTTAATGTTGAAGGTAAGATTTAGGCAGAAGTGAAGGACCAGTCAGTATAAAGGCAATCATAGAATGCATGAAGTTAAAAGTGCAAAGGAAAATTCCAGAAGGGAAAGAGACAGAGTAAGAACTTGTCTGATTTGTATCCCTCATGGTTCCAGGGTGGAAAAGCACATTTTATAAACTTTCTGGCAGGAGGTCCAAGGAAAAGACTTTGGAAAAAGGCTTGGCAGAACACAAGCCACTCAGGGAGAAGAGGAAGAGGACTAGAGAAACTGATAAGAAACAAGGGCACTAAGAAGATGGATTGGCACAGACAGCCCTGACCTTGACATCTCAGGATTTTCACTGGTAAGCAGTTTAGTCAAGATGTGGAGAACATTTATAACTGCACAGAGCATATCTCAAGGAGTTACTCATTTGGCACCAATTAAGCTCCCATTGCCTGAATTACCATTACACCAAATTTGGCTGAGAGAATTTTTTCCAAGTCTCCCTCTACCCTACCGTCTTATCTGTATGATGGGTCTGGAATCAAGAACATATGTGGTTCCAAAGCTCTTGTTTTATGTGAGAGTCGGGATATAGGCTGGGAGGAGCAGATGTGAGGAGCAATGTCAGTGTGGAGTGATCATAATGCATCAATGTTAAAGTAGACAGAATTCTTCATGTCATTGCACCGTCCTTCTCTGTAAAGAACACAGAACCAAAGTATTCCTAGGATACACCAAGTTAATACATGCAATGTGGCTAATGTAAACTTGGGTTCTAATTTGTTTCAAATAAGCACTAATTAATATTTTTATTAGGTCAAGTTTGAATGGTGGACTCCATCTCCTTCTATGCTGTGGTACACTCCCAGAGTCCTGAATTCTGACACTGTCTCATCCTGTGTCGCATACTCTAGAAGACTCCTCCTTTGTAGTTCCCATGAGTCTTAGATGCTTTGCATAGTGGGAAACTGATATGCCTCGGAGTAAAGCCCTTCTTGAGCTTCATGCTTCTGAGATTTTCAGGGAACCGGACTACAAGGCACACTTGTCAATTAACAAGCAGATGAAACACAATTGCCACATTCCTTGCTCTGCTCTCCAAAGGGACATTTTAACTTTCAATGTTCCTTTATAAAACCGGTGCTTGTTGAGCAGAGGATCAAACACTGACCAGTCTGCTCACGGGAATTGCGGCTAAATAAAGATGTGTGTACCTCTAACTCAGGGTGCCCACTACCTAACTCCCAGGATAAGACATTACAGAAATAGCTAAATAAATAACAACAAAACAGGAGAAAAATCACAATAGCCCATGTCTGGGACATGTTAGACACACTTCCACTGAAAACATTTGAAAGCATTCTCCACTGAGAGTGTATGCTCCTAATATTTATGTGAACTATTTCTGAAGAAAGTTTCTATGATTCATTTTGGAATATTTTCTTAGGCATTTTTTTCCCTGACAGGGCCAACTTTCTCACAAACTGCCTTGAAAAGGGAGTTTTCTGAGTAGTGTTTTCTATAAATTCTCCTCAACATTTTCCTACTGAGAAAATTCCCTAAGACAATGTTCCTGTGAATAAAATCATTCTCTGCCTGCCAAGAATTACCATTTTGGAAAAAAAAAACAAAAAACAAAAAACTAAGATGTTGGCAATGGTCTCCTAATCTTATAATTTGAGGGAACATTCCATGGTATAATCAGTGTGACAGAGTTAAGGGCTTCTTTTCTACATGTTGCACACGCTCAACATCTTCAATAATGTTGGTTGTGTTGTTTTACACAGGTTTTTTTTGAAATAATGCCCTTTAACATTTTTCCCTGTCAAAATACAAAGCACCAAACAACTGTTGCTGATACTGATTTTCCAGCCCTAGGAAGGGAAAAATAACTTCCCAGGAGTTATTTCTAGTAATTAAACAGAGATGTTCTTGTTAATCTGACCTGGAAGTCTTCTCTCAGCCAGCCCAGCTATTTTAGGGTCATGGATCTTTGGTGTAGATGGGTCAAGGCTTGCTTGGGGGAGAGATAACCCTGAGGTAATAGAAATAATGACCAGTTATTTACTTTCCTTTTGTGTATGTGATATAAAAAGGTAAAGTCACCCTATTACTTAAGATACTTATTACAGAGGCATGTATTTAAAATCTCTTGTGATAAAGTATGGAAAATTAAATGTTTGCCAGATACTTCATGTTTCTGTCAATTTACCCCATTAGTAACTTTCAGTGGCGAGTCACCCTGCTGGGGCCTTATAGAAACAGCATTCAAAGTTGACATTTTAAAGCTTCTTATAAAGAAAATTAAGGGGGTTGTTTTCCAGATTCTCAAATAATGTTTTGACAATCACTTTAATAGTAACCTTATCATCTGTGCAAATACTATTTAGTCCAAATGCAATATAAGTGCCAAGCATGCACACACATGTGTGGGGGGGATTCGTGTGTAACTTCTTGTGTGACTTCGTGTGTGTTTGTGTGTGTGTGTGTGTGGGTGTGTGTGTGTACACATTCATTCATACACAGGCTAATACTGGGGTTATATCTAAGTATAGTGACTATTTTCAATCACTTTTTGTCTCTTGGGTTAAAGAGGACTAAATTAGAACACAGACACTACTAATCTAATTTCAGCAACAGTGGAAATTGCACAGAGAACTTCTTTCAGTTACAAAGAAGAACAAAGTCATGCCATTTTCAAGAAAACCAATTCTGGTGCATTCTTAATTCAGCTTCTAAATTTCTACAAGCCTTAGGTTTTCCTGTGTGAGATTATATCCCTGAATAAGCTTGCTTGCTATATGATTGATATATAGGATTGAATATATAAAATTCTCTATGGACTTTCTCATGATATAAACTCATGTGTAAGATAGATATTTATTTACTTTAAAATCATTTACTCAGAGGCTAAGGACACAGCTCAACCAGAGCATGTATGCCTAGTCTGCACAAGGTTCTGTGTTTGACCTCCAGCACTATAAAAATATAGACACACAGTTAAGCACTATACAATCATTTGTTCAAATAATAATCAGGAAAAATATTGTCACTTGAGCAATTATAGAAGAGTATTACTTAAAAAGTATTTTTGTTCCAAATTTTTCATTCAATCTTTTGAACTCATTGAAATTCTATCCAATTCTAAAATATTTTATTGAATGAAAACATGTCTTTCAGCTGTGTGCATTTACATTGGAAATTAAATTGGGCATTTAATGTGACTACTCAGAAAGCATATGTGTCTTTCTACCAAAAGCTGGCTTCAAAATTTCATATTTGAGAATATGATAAGTGCCCCTTCACTGAAAGGAATGGTCCTCTATTCATGCATCATTATAACAGGAATGGGGTTATTCAGTTGGCTTTAAAAGTCAGAGCAAATGAGTGGGAGAAGGTAATCAAAGAGATCAGCTCATTAGCCTGTGAGAAACAGTAACTACTGTGGTCACATTGCTGCTTACACAGAGTGGGTCAGCTTGTCCTGACAAGGAATGCTGTGGAGAGGAGTGATAGTGTCCAGGAA
Source organism: Ellobius talpinus (assembly GCA_001685095.1). Lineage (NCBI taxonomy): Eukaryota > Metazoa > Chordata > Mammalia > Rodentia > Cricetidae > Ellobius > Ellobius talpinus. The sequence goes on from LOJH01014535.1 coordinate 15,566, forward strand.
AGCGTCCTAAGAGGAATATTCCTTTAATGTCCATGCTAAAATCTGCTGTTGGGGGTGTTGAGACTGTACTTAATACCCCTGAAACGCAACTGTTATGGCTGTTCCTTGTGGCCGATAAAATCCATCTGCCCAGCAATGACAAGGTTTAGTTCCATCACAGTTAACCTGAAAATGTCAAGAAGAATGAGTGTTAAATATCAATTATTTCTAATTTCCATATAATTAGCCTGTCTCAATTCAGAATTTAGCATCTATATTTGAGCATCCTGGAATTTTCCCTCCAGTCTTCTCCATCAGCTGCCCAAGAAAGTCTGGATGAGCTCTTGGAAAGTTATGGGCTTGGACTGCAGGCGGTAGTATTGGTTCTATATTTGGCTCCTGGTTAGAGAACTAAGTGCAGCTGGGTTTCCTCTTGAGTGTGACAGTGACTACAGTTCATCAGTGTGATGTAGACAATGTGAGTCTCTGGAGCTGAAGTTGATGGACGTCCACTCTGGATTTTCTAAATATCAGTTCTCCAGATCCCATGAAAGACAGAGGCCTACTTTCCACAAATTCACACTTAGGAATGAATGCAGAGATTATGGATATTACAGCAACAAAAACTGTTGGCTCCATCCATTTAGCTTGAACCCTAACCATCTATGGGTGAACAGATGACACTCTTATCCAGAAGGGTTTAAAATGCAATTGTGATTAATCATCATTATAAAATAGGAACAAAGCAACACATAAGCCTCTTCTAAATTTTTAAGACAAAGGATAGATGTTCTGGAAGTACAGTAGAGTAATTATATCCTTGATACCAACTGTTAGGTATGACATTTGACAAACTCTAAATGAGGTGGAAAGAGTATCAAATATCATATGGCAAAGGTCACAGGGAAGGATAGGTATAGAATTTAATTGGTATGGTGCTTGCCTAGTGTATATGAAACCCTGGGTTTAATATCTTGCACCACAATGAATTACAAATAATAATATAAGCCCAACATCTAAGCACTTGAGAGGTAAGAGCAGTAGGAACAGAAGTTCAAGGTCATTCCTTTCTACAGAGTGAGTTTGATGCCGGTCTGGACTACATGAGACCCTGTAAAAAAGAAAGAATAAAGGAAGGAAAGAAAAAAGGAAGGAAGGAAGGAAGAGAGGAAGGAAGGAAGGAAGGAAGGAAAAAAGGAAGAAAGAATGGGAGGAAGGATTTGAGGAAGGAAGAAAGGGAGGGGGGAAGGGAAGGAAGGAAGAAAGGGAAAAGAAGAAAAGAAAAAAGGGAGAGGGAAGGACAGATGAATGGATTAAAAAAGTGTTTCTATTTTCTTCTTGAATCTATGACTCTCTTTGTCCAGTGAAACATATCAGCAACAATGTATGTCAATTCTTAAACTAGGCTTCAAGAGGCCCTTACAGCTTCCATTTCCTTACTGTAACTTTGTCCTTGCTAGAGAATAAGCCTGGAATAATACTGAGAGAGGAGTGAGCAACATCAGGCCTGAGAAAACCATCCTTGGCAAAACTTAATTCCATGATGGGTTTTGGACAGTATCTTTACATAACCTAGTTGCACAAAGTTTGCTTTATTCCCTCTGCCCCCTCAAAAAAACTGCTTTTCCTTCTGAGATACTGAACATTTTGGAGAAGCCAGGAAGGTAGTGTTTGTGGCCTTCCCTTTGTGATTCCTGAGTCTCCACTGAACTTCCTTGGTAGATAAGACTACAGATGTGTTGTAATCATTGCTGGAGGGGTTGAATGCATCCTGTGTACCTCCATTGAAAGAGGATTCCAGAGCACTGTGTCAGGCTTCCTCAGTCCTTTTTCCCCATGGGCTTTTTGCTTTGTTTCTTCTTCCTGCAATGAGCCACACTATGTGCAAAGTTCTATGACTCATCTTGGTATTGCTAAAACTAGGGAGGTGTCAGGAAGATTTTGAAACATACATCACCTATTGGGGAAAGAGACTATAGGAAACACCCAGTGCCATCCTGGTTTAGCTAACAGTCAGCTCACTGAAGATCCTTGCATGAGTGTGTTCCCACGAACTCCCACAGATACTCAGTTCTGGGTTTCTTTGTTATTTAGCAGTAATGAGTATCATATGGGGCAGCCAAACACAGTCAAGATCAATTTGTTCAATAAACTCATAGAAATCAACAATGATGATTTAGAACATTAAGTCTAATGGTTATATTCTTATAATAGTTTAACACAAGAAGCCTATGAATTACCTTAGAATAATTCAATGTCTTCAGAACAGAAATTAATATTCAATTGGTAAGGAAAACTTCTGGAGACTTAGTTAGACAACAATTGACATCAGTAAATTAAATGAATCACAAGGATAGACCCAAAGAATTCTGCTCAATGTTACTGAAAAATGTCCCATAGCCTAACATGTTATATATCAATTCACTTTAGTCAAGGTACAGACTTGAATACTACCTTCTTTTAGCTTTTTGCGTATGCGTGTGTGCAGGTATACATATGAAGGTCAGAGAAGGATTTCAAGTGTCCTGCTTTTTCATTCTTTGCCTTGTTTCCTCAAGCCAGGGTCTCTTATTGACCCTGGACTTAATTTTCTGGCTAGATTCATGACCAGTGAGTCTTATCAAATCTCCCTTCCTTTATGCCTCAAAGCACTAGTGTTTCAGGTGTATGAGTAATACCTGGAGTTTTTACATAGTTAGCAGGGACCTGAACTCAAGTCTTTGTGCTTGCCCAGCAAGCTCTAATATCCATGGGGCCATCCTACATTCCAAAACATATTTAATTTTGAATGATGTTTTGTTTTGATGGTGAAACTTGCACTTAAAAACAGTTGTCCCTCAAGTCTAGACAGTGTTCCTTGGATGCCTTTTATAGGTATTAATAATTAAAACTTACTTTTAGTTCTTCTTTACTGAGGTATTATAGGATTAAAAGAAACAAAAATATGATTCATTCATCAGGAACACAAAGCATCAACTGATTACTTTTCTGTAACTCAAATGTCACATTGAAGATGGAATGTTGGGTCCTTATGGAATTATCTTGTGGGTACTTTGCATGAAAATGTTTCTCTATAGGCTCAGCTATTTGATCACTTGGTCTTTAGTTAGTACAGATGTCTGGGAAGGTGGTTCCTCGTTGCTGGAGGAAGTCTATCACTGGGGTAGGCTTTGAGTTCAGAGCCTTGCAGAACATCAGTTTGCTCTCTGTTTCTGTTTATGATTTAAAAATATAATCCTAGCACTATCATCATCAGAGAAGCTTCATCCAACAGCTGATGGGAGCAGATGCAGAGATCCACATCCAAACATTAAATGCAGCTCATGTAACCCTGTGGAAGAATGAGAGGAAGGATTATAGGAGCCAAAGGGGTCAAGGGCACCACAAGAAAGTCTGCAGAATCAACTAACCAGGGCTCATAGGGGCTCACAAAGACTAAACTGACAATCAGGGTGCCTGTATGAGTGAGTCTTGCATAGGTTCTCTGCATATATGTTACGATTGTGTGGTTTGGTGCTCTTGTGCAGCTCTTAACAGTGGGAGCAGGGGCTGTCTCTGACTCTTTTGCCTGTTTTGGGGACCCCTTTTCTCCTACTGGGTTGCCTCACATCACCTTAATATGAGGGTTTGTGACTAGTGTTATTGCAGCTTGAAATGTCATGTTTGGTTGCTATCCCAGGGAAGTCTGTCCCTTTCTGAAGAGAAACAAAGGAGTGGATTTGGGGAAGAGGGATAGGAGAGGGGTTCTGGGAGGAGAGAAGAGAAGGCAAACTGAGGTCAGGAGGTAATATATGAGAGAGGAATAAAAAATGTAATCGTTCAGCTTTTCAGCTCTTATACTATGCCTGCCAATGGCTGTCATGCCTCCCACAATGGTGGACTCTTATGCCTCTGAACCCATAAGACTTTTAAAAGCAAGCCCCTCCATAAGCTATGCTCAGTCTGGGGCTTTATCACAGGAACAGAAAAGTAACTAAATGAATTTTCTTATTTATTAGTATGAGTTGAAGCATTAATGTATATTATATAAATAAACTAAAAATTACGTTGAAGATACAAGTGACCAATACCTACCAAAGAGAGCCTTCATGAAGGATACTGCAGAACTTTCAAACATAGCTTGATAAATGCTCCTTTTGCAAATCAAAATGAGAAAAACAATGCCCATTTTTCATGGAAAACACATTTGCTTAAATTTGAGAAACCTGGAAAAAAATCTGTTAGTTCACATACAATGTAATAACTTTTGCAAGAAGCACTTGACATTAAATTAAGGAAAATTAATAGTAAACTTCTTGGATTCACTCAGATATGCTTTTTCATAATTGAATTATCTCATGGGAGCTCATTACCCTTAAGTTCTTAATTTCAGTAATTGCTTTTGATCCATCATATTAAATATACATATTTTCCTCCAACAGACATATAAGAGAATAATTGGCAAGCATCTAAGAACACATTGCGTAGGTCGTTGGGAAGCCCATTCAAAATTACTGGAGCAGAAATTTCAAATTATGTTGGTTTCAAATAGTATTTTCTGTTTTTAGTAGATTAGTGAATGCAATTTTTTTTTTTATCCTGGATATATGTATCTCCTAAACTGTGTTTTTGGAATCTTTGTTTGTTTGTTTTGACTTTATCCTTACTGGTTATCAATTACTTTATTTCTGAAACAGCGTCTTGCATTAATGTACACACACATACACACACACACAGGGTGGTGAATTTAGATGCTGGTTTTACATTAAGTATGTGATTGCCTAACAAAGCTAGTTAGTAACGAGTGCCAGTGTTAGTGCCAATGAAGAGAGTATTCATTCAGAGTTCCTACGAATCTCTTCACAGAGCCAAAATAAGGACTATCACAGAAAGACCAATTAGGGTGTGGCAAGTCCTCTTTATGGCAGTGCTAAGCAGCCAGGACCCTTCAAACAGGTGAACAAAGCTGTGTTAACTTTTTTCACTTAACTTATGTGCACGCATGTTTGTATGTGTACTACACATGTGCAGTACTTTCAGAGGACAAAAGAGGCATTGGATTCCAGGAACTGGTGTTTTGGGCAGCTGTAAGCTGCCAGATGTGGGTGCTGGGAAATGAACCTGGATCCTCTTTAAGAACAGGATGCCGGTGGTCATAGCTGCAGGTGCTCTTAACTCTACCATCTCTCCAGCCCAGAGTGGTTTTAAGTAGACAGATAGAATTTGCTTTAGAAAGGCTTCAAACAAAATCTTGAGCTGCTCTTACCAAGAGTCTTCTCTGCATTCACTCACCACATAGCAATAAGTTCATGGAAACTATTAAGTTGAAGATGGTTAGAAATATATGTATTTGAATTATGTAATGCAGTTTACTGTTATTGAGTTAGTCTTTCTGTCTGGAAGTCACAGTGTAACTTCCATTACAGAGCAATAATGCAAGAAGTATAAGAAGTAAGAAGCATAATTATAAGAATTGCCAGGTGGTGGTGGCACATGCCTGTAATCCCAGCACTTGGGAGGGAAAGGCAGGTGTGAGTTTGAGCCCAGCCTGGTCTACAAGAGCTAGTTCAGGACAGGCACCAAAGCTACACAGAGAAACCCTGTCTCAAAAAAAAAGAAAACTAAAACAATCATTATGTATAATTATAAGTATTGTAAGAAATATAATAATTAAGAAAATATTACATCATCATTTAAATATTTAAAAAAGACATTTTAATAAAATTAATGCATATATGTATGGAAGAAGTTATGTAAATTTAAGGAAAGAGGTACAAGTGTGTATTCTTTTATAAAAACTGAACATGAGCTCTGGAGTGCAATTAAGCTATAACAACACTACCGTATATTAATTTGAATTTACTCTCCAAGAAACAATGATTTCTAATCCCCATCAACTGAATTTTCAATTATAAAGTATTATATAACAAAGTTTGCTTTAGCCTTAGATAAAATGTAAAGAATTATGAGGAAATACTAGGTTGAGAACCACTCTCTCCTTCTTCTGTCACAGAGATGATTGAACATAGACGACTTTCCCCTTGTAGTTATGGAATTTCTGTTGTCCTAGGTATACTGATTCTCTAGTTAGGGACCAGAGAAAATACTCAAATCTAAAACTCTACTATTTTAGTTCTAACACGACATCAACTTGAAGAGAGTCTTTTCAACAAGATTAACATTTAAATGAATAAACTTCAGATTTATAGGAAGCCAATCTCCTACTATGAGTTCTTTTGAAAGACCATAGAGAATCAAAGTAGGGGTATCCCTCCTCAGCTATAGGGAGTGTCTCCAGCAGAGCACCCCAAGATTTTCTTTGTCCTCTCACTGCCCTGGCTCTTGGGACTGCTAGCTTTCAGGCTTCAGCTGCACCCTGAGCCCTCACTTGTCACTAGCCTGTTGCCCTCTGGGCAGACAGGATGTGCTAGCTGCCATGTTCACAACAACCTGGTGTTTTTAGGAATAAAATTTCTTCCATCTATACATGTAGAGAGAACCCACAGTTCCATTCTTCAAAACTAATTGGTTCTGCTTCATCTGGAAAAATGTTTGCACCAACAGTGGTTCAGAGGTCTAAGGAATAAAGACTCAATAAAACAATTGTTTTTTTAATGCAGTTTGAAAGGTTTGGCCATACCTAAGTTTGACTACAAGATTGCCTTCCAAATGCAGAAGATGTGTAATGAGTCCCCTTTATGTTGCTGAGAAGGTTTACCAGATTATAAAGAAAGCATCCATACAAACAGTTCAGCTGGTCTTGCTCTGTGTGACAGGAAATGCATATGGAAGAGAGGGACAGCTGAGCTCATTGGCATGAGTCCTTGATCAACAAAGGCCTCTCCTGACCCCCAAGGAAGCACGTATACACAGCCACACCTGCTGCTCTTTGTGTCATTCTGAAGTTAATACAAGAAGACATCACACAGGACAGACAGGTGGTTGTTTCCAGAAGCTTCCGAAGAGTGTTTTGAAATCAGTCCCTCCTATGTGACCCTTATTTTATATTATCTCCACTTGTCTAAGTCTTCTATTGATTCTTGCTTACCAAGAACAGACCCCAAAGTCTAACTAGCAGAGGTCTAGCGTTATTAAAATGCTCACATTTTAAAATTAAACTGATTTCCATCTGGATGCTAAGGGAAAAACCCCCTATTAATAAAGATTTCCCCTTGGAAAAATTAAAGACCCAGGATTCTGAGAATACGGTAACATTGACTCAGGTCTAGTTTTGGTCTCCATAAAATCCCTGAGGTTGGATAGAGAGAACAAAGTAAATCTCAAAACTCCTGTATACCACCCCACTGATGAAAATACCAACCTAATGCCAAACACAGTGAGGGCAAACAATCCTGCAACAGCACAAGACTTCATGGTCTCTGCATTTGTGTAGGAAGAACAAAAAAGAAAACAAAATGATCTACCTCATCTGAGAAGAGACACAGTTGAAAATAGCCAGTGGGTATCTGTAGGAAAACTGAGGACCAGCGATGAATGGAAGGTGAAACCAGGAGAAGCTTGTTCAGATGAGTTGGTCCTGAGAGTGAAGGCCCATCAAAAAGACAGCAGAGCTGCAGGCCCCGACTTAGAACTGTAGAAATACCCCAGTCCAGGACAGGAGCCATGCTGAAGATGCTCTGTATACAAACAGCATCAGAATGAGCAGGGGGAGGGTGCATGTTTTTAGCATGAAGTTAGAAGTCTTTTTAGCCAGTCTCCTTTTGGGGGCTCAGAGATTTCAGTGGGGATGTTGCCCAGTGGTTGAGTTCTTGCCCAGCATGTGTGAGGTGATTGCTTAATTCCCCCAAACTGAAAATTTAAAAAAATGAAAAAAATTCAGAAAAAAACTCAAATAAAAATGAGCAACTAATAACTTTCAAAGCAAAATCATCTGCAGGAATATTTTGAGAGAAGACGGGAACAGGAAGCAACAGCCTTTTAGATATAATAAAAGAACACAGGACAGCCCCAGGATGAAGCAAGTCCAGAACCTCCTCATTCGGAATGGGCTAAAAGAGACAGTAGATGACAGCAGCAAGAAGAGGCACCACATGCCCTGTGAAGAACTTCTGATTGGATGAAGGAATGGCGGGAGACATGAGAAGTGCTAGAAAAACACCATTCCAAATTGAGAAAAATCTTGAAGAAATATGAGCAACATAAAGTTTGATGAGAGAGAGGGTTAAATAAAGCAAAATTTAAATGTGAAAAATTTCATTTAAAAGGGTTGAAAACGTCAGCACGAAACCACAGCCCCCATCCCTCCAGAGTGGTCATCCCTTCTGCAGCTAAATGTGAGTAACCTTAGCCTGGGGACAGACTTGGGTTTCCCAAATTCCACACCCAACATGAGAACCATTCTATGAAGATTTTACTAGAAGCACAGCAAAAGAAAGTGTGTGTGTGTGTGTGTGTGTGTGTGTGTGTGTGTGTGTGGTGTCTGTGAGAGAGAGAGTAGGGAGGAAGAAATGGAGAGAGAGAGAGGCAGGGAAGGAAGGAAGGAGGGAAGGAAGGAAGGAAGGAAGGAAGGAAGGAAGGAA
>LOJH01014536.1:0-10039 GCA_001685095.1 Ellobius talpinus
TATATAAAAATTTATTTTCAATGAAAGAAAACAAACTATTACAGTATGTGACATCATTGTTTTAATAGAACAGACAAATTATTTTTAGTATTGGAGGAGAAAACAATAATTAAAGTTTTAAGTACTGAATAATTAGTAGGTAGTAAGCTATTAATCTCATATAACTGCTTATACAGAATTTCATGTAATTTTGGGTATTGATACCTCCTTTACAGAAATTGAAAATGAAGAAACTTAATCTTAGAATGATGAAAGAATTAACACAGGAACCAAATTACAGACCCAGAATTCCAAAGGAAGTCTGTTGTAGAAGGAGCTGTGGGCCTGCTTTTCATCCTGCCCAGCTACTGCAGGGCTAGCATTACATCCGAAATAGCAACATATAAATTGTATTCATTTAAGCACTGCCTGGCCCATTAGTTTTAGCCTCTTCTTGGCNGTTTCTTTATTAACCAATGAAAGTAACATGTAGACAGATGACCCTCCTCCATCAGAAGTCAGACTGCAAAGTCTATTCATTTTCCATTATAGCTCATTTATAACTATTCAAAGGAATGGATGGAATATTCATATACATATCCCAAAGGATGCATTAAAGTATTCCAAGTGGTGTGTGGGCATAGATAATTTTATGAATGTTCCTTTTAGATCATTACTTTCCATTTGTTTCTTCTTTATATCCTAAAATTGAAAATGCACCTGTTTTTTATTTTAATTTACATTGAAAATATACCTGTTTTGTGGTATTTAACTGTGTCTCCTAACCTAATGCTATTTCACAATGTTCCTTCTCACATTTCGGAAAATATATCCCCTTTTGTTGCAAATCTTGACATTGCTAATTAGCTAAGAACAGGCAAGTTTACTGTCCCCAAACAGTTCCATATATAAGTATGAAAAAATTGTCCATAATTGAGACAAAATAAAATCACAAATAGCCTCATTCTTATTTTTATAAAACCTCCTGTAGGTAACTATTAGAAATATTAATTTTATTGTAATACCATCAATACATATACATCATATGTTTGATGCCAGAGTAAAAACTTGCCCATATATACAAAAAAAGAAAGAAAATAAAATCTTTGGTTAAATTATGAAACTTTAAATAGTAAAGAAACCATTAACAAATATATTAACAATGATTTCATATATCTATACACACACACATAATTAAGGAACTTCAGTTGTAAGTTCTACTGGCTAATTTTATGCCAGCTTGACACATGATAGAGTCATTTTGGGAAAGTGAGCCTCAACTGAAAACAAAACCTCCACAGAATTGGCTTATGTGCAAACCTGTGGTGATTTTTCTTGATTGATAATTGACATGGGAGGGTGTATAATGCTGTGGATGGTTCCAAGAATAGTCTGGTGGTCCTTGGAGCCATAAGACAAACATTAAACAACAATCCTGCATGGCCTCTGTATTAGTCCCTGCCTTGAATTCCTTTCCTGAATTATCTATGTGATGAGCTACAAACTATAAGATGAAATAAAATTTTCCCCCACCAAGTTACTTTTGTTCATGGTGTTTTATTATAACAGTAGCAAACCTCATTAAGACTTAAATAGATTTCTAAGCTTTGTGTAGATCATAAATTCCCAATGTCCAAAAGATTTAGAAAATTTTCTTAAAAATTTTCTTTTATGTTTTTAAGAAACATATGGCCTATGTTTCTTTTCCTGAAAATATTTTTTAACATATTTAAATTGAAAAAGAATCAAATCACTTTCCTGCTTCCTTTCCCAGTTCAATGTAATAAGACAAAAACATATTACACATGGTATTGCTTTCAAAATTGATATTAAATTGGTGATTGATGTTCCCAAAGATATCTGAAAAATCTTGATTAAATAAGATAATAATATGCTTCAATTAAAATATCAGCAAGCATAACATAAAGAAATTACATCCCTATTTAGTGAGAAACTTTATAGAAATTTAGAAGGTAAATAACTAAAATACCTGTAGATTTTTGAATAAGTGCCATATATAGTTAGTTAAATATTAGCAATAAGTTTTGATGTCTAGGAATGATATTTTGAATATAATTTATAGTTAATTTACTTACACATTATAGAAACATGCTCTTCATTACTTTAATGTACACCATAGTAAAAATATGACTGTTACAGAATTTTTTAAATTTATGTAATACTTACTCTTAATTGTTGATTGGCCTATTACTAGAGTCATCTGGAATGAACATTTTGCATTCATGTATGGGGATATTTATGTGGTAGCAACTGAGAGGCAAAGACCTACCCACTATGGGGAGGGGCATTTTCTGGGATCCTGAACACAGGAAGATGAGTGACAGCATGCATTCATTACTTTCTGCATCCTGATTGTGGACACAATGGGACCCTTTCCAGGAATCTGCTACAAACATGAGTGCCTGAGCATGATAAGCTATATATAGAAAATCAGCGCTAGTATGAACTCTTTCTCCCTGAAGTGTTTTTTTTTCAGTTTCTTATCAGAACATCCGTGAGGTAACTAAGATGGTCTCAAAAATGCAGTTTATGGGTAGGCTTCTAGATGGGCACTGAGAGGCAGAAAGACAGAAAACAAAGTCACAAGAAGATAATGAAGATGGCAAATGTCCAGACTCTTCATCATACTTCTAACTGGAGACAGAGGCCTAAAAGCTTGGCAAGCTTTTTCTCTAGCTAGTAGTACTCCCCAACCCCCCATGTCCTGCCAATGAACTGCTACAACAAGTTCAGGCCAAATCAGAACATGTTTACTCCAAAATATTAAGCCTGTCAGTTTTCCTGACTTTGTTCAAACTGACAAACATGAAGTTGTGAAGATAGATTCATATTTCTTTTCATAGTAGTTATTAAAGTGAGGTATATACTATGATGATCAACAAAAAGCTCTTAGGAATAGAATGAGACTCAAAATACTTATTGGTGGGCGTGGTCTTCCAGTAAGTTAGAATTAACCAGACCAGCTCAATATAACAGATTTAGTTTAATAATTGGAAAATGGTCAACTCACATGACCAAGGTCCAGAGCGCACAGAGAAGAAGAGGGGCAATGGGGCAAGTGTACCTGGATGTCCAAGTTTATCTTCCCTGGCCCCAGGAGGCCACGCCCTAGCCAAATGTGATTGGCTGAACTTCCCCATCATCTTATCAGGAGATTGTTGTAGCAGAAAAAGAAAATAAATAAATATGTGTCCTCTGGAAATATATTGCACTTCTTTATTGTTGTAACAAATACATTTTAATTTCCTTGTTCAGCTATTTGTTAAAAAAACCTCAAATCTTGTTCCATATTAATTTTAATTTACTTTAAAGATTATTTGTATGTATAAAAAGGGTGACCATGTATCTACATTGTACAATTTTTACATAAAGATAAACATATGTCAAAATAAATGAATTGTTTACTATTTGTTTGTAAAATTATTGTAAAACTGATAAAAGTATTCAATGCACTATCTTTTGGCTTTTTACATATACAGGTCATTGTTGTTAACTGTCATTAGTATATAAGTTAAAACAGCAGGAGAGTATCCTACTAAAAGTGCCTGAAACCACCCATTGACCAGTCTCTCCTCCCCAACCTGGAATCACCATTGTACTTGGTCTTTTTTTTGATGAATGAGACACTAAGCTACTCATTCTGCAGAATGTAAGTAGGATATTCCCAAGATGACCAACAGTATTACACAGTGGTAGGAAGTAACACTTGAACCTAAAGCAATTCTTTGTAGTAATATGTTCTAGTAAATAATTGGCAGTACTTGATCACTGCTCATCAGTAGTCTTATTTTTGTCAGCATGAAGAGAAAATTGTCCTACATATAAATTCATCAACAAAGTATTTAGTAACATGCCCTAAATAGCATAGCTTCTAAATTGTAAATCAGGGATTTGAACCTGGGAGCATGTTTTTTACTGACAGAATATAATAATCACAAATATTAAAACATCCAATTTATAGTTTCTCTTTTTGTTAAAATTTTGTTACATAATTAAAACTAATATTCTGAATGAAATGCATAGTAGTGAAAACGGATGTTATTTTAATATCTCCAGAGCTTTCATAGGATCATATTTAAATATCTGATAGCTAAATATCACCTTGGCATTTTTCTTTTTCTTTTCTTTTGGTTATTCAAAACAGGGTATTGAAGCATGAGCCTAATTAGTCTTATTAATGAAAACCTGGAGTCAGGCATTAAAGTGAATGCTGAAAGATCAGAGAAGCAAAGGAACCCTCACAGTCACATGTTCTTTTCCCTCTCCACATGCTCAGACTGAATGGGCCAAGACCCTATCTATGATCCATCTTGTCACTTCCTGTCTTCACCTCTTATTGTTACTTCCTGTCTCCTCTCTGTACAGACCTCCAGATCTCTATGGTTAACTAGTGCCTACCTCTACCCTCTGACACCAGGCAAGCTTTATTTGTCAGACACAAACAAAATATCACAACAGGGTTTCTCTGTGTAACCCTGCCTGTCCTGGAACTCAATCTGTAGTCAAGGCTGGTCTCAGACCGAAACCAAAGATCTATCTACTTCTGCCTCCCAAGTGCGGGTTAAAGGGCATGCACTATCACCTCCAGGCTACCAATGGTATTTTTCATCTTACTAACATCACTCTTCAAATTCTGAAAATTCTTTACAAGTGACTAGGCATTAACTCAACTTCTTAAGATACCTATAGTCTTATGAAACTATTGGAAATCTAAATCAAAAATGTACACAATGTCAGCTTTCAGATAAATGACTCAGGTCTAATTGAATCAAGTTTCATTCACTGGGAAATATAGTAATCATATATGAATGACTGAGCCACTAATGAAAGACCTTCACTTGGTCCAATGTTTAAATATATAAAAAAAATTATTATCTAATTCAGCCTTATTGCTGAGAAGAAATAGAATAAATCTGTTTACATTAAATCAATCCATTATTAAACAAAATTATTTAAGTTTATGCTTGCCATGTACCAAAAGACAAGGAAGAAATCATAAAATGCAAAAATATGATGTTTCCTTCTTGGATTATGGATCTGTATATATTTCTCTAATCATTTAGCAAACATAAAATGAAGTATAATTTGGAATAAAGAATCAAGTATGATCTCAAAAATTAATTTGAGATTTTTCTATTAAAATGTGCTTTAACGTCACCCTTTCGGTAGTTTTAATTGTAACACTGACAATGAAAAAGGCTAGAATTTTGAAATGTTGACTTCTTGAAAGTAAATCCAACAACTGTGCTTGCTATTTCTACTGCATACAAATAGGACTAAAAGTAATGCACAAAATCAAAGTTAATTTTGTTTGCAGAAGAAGGAGGTTGGCTGGTTCAATTATATCCATACTTAGGAAGGAGAGGCTGAACAGGGAGTGGAACTGGACACTTCATGGCCACATCCATCCCAGTGATCTATTTTCTTTGAAGAGGTTCTATCTTATAAAGAAGCCACAACTTTCATAGCTAACTCTCCATATATCCTAGGCACAAATTGTTCAAATATCTGAGTACATGATTAAAACACAACCCAGTGTGAAACCAATGAGAACTTGAAATTGTGTTTCAGTAGAAAGACTGATCCACACTGGTTGTCATGTTACACCATTATACTATCGTTCTTACAAACATATTAGTATCAACATATTAATCTTAATATACAGTAAGAAGGGTTCTCCTGTATCAATTAACAATCAAAGGAATTCCTGCAGACATGCCTCCAGGCCAATCTGTTCTAGGCAATTCCTTACTGTTGGTTTTCCTCTGTGATTACACTAGGCCTTGTTGTCAGATAATGAAAACCCAGACAGGGCCATCAGCAGTTTCTACACAGTAAGGAGCTCATGTAGAAACTCTACTACCTTCACTAAAGTGTATTTGCTTTACCTCCACGTACACTTCGCTAAACTAGGAATAAAGCCCAATGAGATAAGTTTAGGTTTATTTCACTTAAAATGTGAAAGGAAGCATTCCAAACTCTATGCCACTGTTTCTTCTATCTATGTCATCGTTGCACAGAGATGGGTTTGGAAAAGGAAGGGATCCTTCAGGCAGTGTATTTTCTGGCACAGGCTTGGGGGGAGGCTTAGAGGATAAGGAATGCATTCCTTCTTGACAGCAAAGAATTTGTCTACTTAACTTCCAGCAAGGTCAACTGGCTAAGAGCACTTAGTGAAGCTGTCCTTAAGAAGACCTTGAATCAAGAAGATAAAGAGTGACAAATAAATTGCTTTGATGATGGGGAGAGGGTAACTGAGAGTTTGAAGTATGGGACAACAACATTGAAAGTGTATAAGAAAATTTACTCCTAGCAAACGACCTTTCATGTTCTTAAGGTGAGATTTGAAAAGGAATTAACAAAGAATATTTGTGCAATTGCCTTTAAATTAATACATTCGGTGTCTGCCTTTTGATAGAAGTTGACTAACACTGTGGCCAGGGATGTTAAATCAGCAATGTTACAAGTTACATGCAAAGAGCAATAGAAGGGACTTATGAAACAGTCTGTAGCTCGCAGATATTTTAGGAACATGGTAGGTAGATTTGAAGGGTGCATATTAGAGGGCATTCTAGTTGTGAATTAGACTTGGGTCTATAATGTTGGTATCTTGAAGTAGACACACTTAAAACTGGATGTGGCACATAAGAGCTATTACTGCTCACAGCAACACCATCAAAGTGATCTCCTGTGGCACTCTGTCTTTCAAATTACCCACTCCTAATTTACTATCTCTGAGAGATGTTAATGATGTATAGTGTCTCAGTCACCTTTCTGTGTTCTAGAGAAAAGCAAGATAGACAGAACTAAGTACACTTCTTTTGGTCAACACACTACTCAGAGAATTCATACTCTCTAGAGCTAAAATTGGTGTACCTGCATAATAATGTTAAGGATTTGTAAGGTGAGGTATAGAAATCAAAGTTGTCCATATACTTGGAGAAGGGCTAATTCTGCATTCTGTAATAACCAAGAAACTGCTCATTAATATTCACTTTCCTTAATCCTAATGGTACAGTTATACTCAACAATACTCAGAAAAGAATCTATGCTTTTCTGTTTTCAAAGATGTATAAAAACTCTATTATTCCAACTGTCATTAAAATATTTATCTTTCAACTGGTGGGTTTCCAGATTTTCTTTTCTCAATTGTCTAACATCTTATTTCTGTCTTTTCTAGCCAGCTGCATCTGCTTACTTTATTGTGGTGTCAAAATGAGACATTCATTCCTCCATAATTTGGCAGAGGGAACATCTCCAGGATTAGAGTTGAACACAGCAAGAGTCCCCGTCTTGGACAGCAGCTTTGGCAGCCTTATGTTCTCTCCACGATACTAAGCATTGTTCAGCCAAAATTGCCTCATGTGTTCCTTAATTGAAGCATTCTGTGACTAGGTGGAGTATTTCAGTGACAAATGAGCTACCAGTTCAGCAGTCTGGGAAGACAACACAGTAGGAAAGTTATTTGAATTACTCTTGAAAGAAACTTCAGACTTGTATAATATTGCAAATACTCCAGGAAGTTGGAAATAATATTACTAGTGCTATATTCTTTTTTAATCCTGCTGGTTTTCAACTGGGTGGTAAACAAGTCACTAAGCACTTGATATAAATCTCCAAGTGGTGAAAATAAGGATTCACCAAAGGATGGAATTCATCCACAACATTTCTGAGGTATAAACTAGCCTTTCACTATAGGTCTAGATATTGTTTATATTTAACTCAATTTCTGCACATCTTCCTTTGCTTTATAAATTCTAAATTTTCTTTTTTTAATTCTGTGTTGAAATCTCAAAAATTAACCCATTTAGAATGACTATGAAAGGAATAAAGAAAAATTGGAAGCAACCAAAAAGAATTATGTAGATTAATCTGACTTGGAAGAAATATTGACACAAGGTAAATTCAATTACATGCATAGTTTTCAAACACGAAAATAAAGTTTACATTGTAATTTTACCTAAAGTTTATCACATGGTTAGTTAACCATATTAGATTTGTTTTAGGTACTACAACTTGTACATATCAATAAATGTCACAACATTTCAGGATATCAGAACCATAATAAATGATCTTTCTATGCAGGGAAAACCTTCACAAAATGGAAGATGAAATTCTATAAATTTTATATAAGTATCATGATGATAAGTTTCTAATTACTGGACTTACACCATGGTCCCTTTTAACCTACCTCTATTCTTCACCATGTATATAATGAAAAATATAAAAGAGCAGTAAAGGAGTTATTATCCATGCTGTAACCTTTGGGAACTGTTCAAGATATATATGGACTTATAATTAGTTTCCTTCATAAGCTTTTCTGAGATAAATGTAGCTGTGTATTCTTGTTACTTTTGTACATTTTCTCTGATCACTTACACACACTCATAGCTACACTGGATTGCAGCTAAATGGCATGGCCAATATATTTCAAGCAAACTGTGATCCACTCTAGTATTAAAAGTACTATAAAATTATATTTTAAAGAATGTTCAATTGGCTGTGATATTCTCATGCCAGTGTAATTTCACTGTATTTCCCATTATCCATCTTAAGGGTTCCAGAATAGAGTAACTCTGAAATAGCTTGTGAATTTTGCACTTCTCTCTATGCTTTCCTGATTGTTTTCAAATGTTGATTCTAGCCTATCTATCCCATTTGATGTCTCACTAAGGGATGCTAGGATATCAAGAACTCAATTTTTCAATGTGTTAATTATGGATTAATTTCACTAATGAGTGATTGCTGGTAGAGATAGCTGGTAGACAGTGGTGACTGGATAGTCAGGATACCTTGCTGATCTTCCTCTGCATGCACTCACAGCATAGGAAAAGAAGATAACTACAATTGTATTAAGGATTGAACACCAAATTCACATAATTCTTTAAAATAGAGGTGTTAGAGAAAGCAGAGATCCAACTCATTAAGTGCTCTTCCACTAATGAATAGATATAGGCTTTTTGTGTTATCTAGTAACAATCACTGTTATTCTCTCTCAAGTACTTAATTTTTTTAACCAGGCCTCCTGACAGTGTCAGAACTACCATCCTCCAAAATGAGTAAGAAACTATTAACATTTTGAGAACTATGTATTAAAGAATAATTAGTCCTTCTCATTCTGCCTGAACATTATTAA
The DNA here is from genome assembly GCA_001685095.1 of Ellobius talpinus. Lineage (NCBI taxonomy): Eukaryota > Metazoa > Chordata > Mammalia > Rodentia > Cricetidae > Ellobius > Ellobius talpinus. Next base: position 9,137 of record LOJH01014536.1, read on the forward strand.
TTTTATGTAACTATTTGAAAATATTAGTGATGGATAGTTCCAAGTTTATTTTAATTTTTCTTTCTAATTATAATAAAATGTTTGTTTTAAAAAATTAAAACCAAAAGTCATGAAGAAAATTTCAATTAATAGGCAGAAGGTTTTGTTTGGTTTTCCTAGACTTTAATTCGAAAAGGAAATTAACACATCACTTGAGCACTAAAGATAAATGTTTAAATATCACACACCACATATACTTTTGTCTAATCTTGAATAAACAAACCCATTTGATGAAATGAGAATTATTTTGGGACTCTTTCTTTTCTTGATGGATGAAAAACCAGTGCCGCTTTGGGCCTGTCATTTGCTATGACAAGAACAAATCTATCTTTATATTCAAATGCTCACATGAGCTTGAGAAATACAAGATACTATTGGGTAAAGAAAATGGATACCTTCAAGAAAGAACATCTCAATTAGAGTAATCTAGATTGTAGTCAGATTGTTTTGTGTACTCTAATTATGATATGTTTTGCAGCTTTCTTATTTCCAGTTAAAAGCTAAAAAACCCTCTAATCATTAGAATAATGGTGTCATGAAAAGTAAAAAAATAGTAATGTCAAACTTTATGTTCATCCCCTTCCAACAAAATATTAAAAACAAAACTTTTTCCTAATCAGACAAGTAATGAGTGCAATATTTTGACTTAAAACAAAATAAAATGAGTTCAAAAGAACATGATCCACAGTACACTTTAATCTATAAGAATCACTGGGAGAAACTTCTTAATCATTACATGACTCATTAGCCACATTCTTCGTGCTGTATATTTTATGTTTTATGAACCACAGAATGTACTTGGCAGAAGAATATAATCCTAGTGTGCTTCAAACCCTGCATTTGACCTCAGCACTACAAAAAAAA
>LOJH01014537.1:0-24062 GCA_001685095.1 Ellobius talpinus
TTTCGGGGTATAAGCTAGCTGTGTGGGAGCCGGGCTGGACGAAAAGCAGGCCTGCTCTCCCCTTTCACAACAACCCACTGCTGAGGAACCATTGAAAATGACCCAGGGAAGATAAGCCATAGGCTGGTTATTAACATAGTCATCAGGGGCAGAGGAGTGAGCCAAGGCAGTTTGACTGAAAGTGACCTTGCCAGTCTTCCCAGGTAACAGTAAGATATTGGGAAGGATACATCTGGGTCAAATACAGTTACCCTGTCCCCTCAGAAGCTATATAACACTGAGAAAGTTATTTCAATTTTTGGAGCCTTGTTTTTGTTTATAAAATTGAAGACAAGCATAAAAATGAAACCAGCGTATAACGCGAAATATTGACACAACCTATGACATTGGGAAGAAACCAGGGTTTGTTCCTGATTTTGTGTATGAATATCACCTCCATTTGGGCATGGTAACATTAGTCTTAGGAATTCCAATGCCAGGCTCCACAAGGTAGTTTTTGAGTCTCCAGGTGCCCCATACCCCTGGGTAGGCCCAGTCCTCCAGTTGGCCATACCTGCTTTGACCTGAGTGAGGATGAAGCCATCACAGCACGAGTCACGGTCACAGGCAAGCAGACAGAAGAGGTGTGCATCTGTCAGGTTGGCTCCCGAGGCTGAGAACACCACAGGGCTGTACAGCCCGGAGAGCACGTTTTGAAAACCTGTTGGTTCGAAGCTCTTCTGACCAGCTGCAGTGGATTCGTGGCCTAAAGAGAGGCAGAAGAGTCTGAAAAGACCTTAGAACCCTGTGGGTTTGAGCAGAGCTCCCCGATCTCAATCAAGTCGCTGAGTGCAGGGAACAGTGTAAGACCAAGACAGGATTCTCTCTGGGCAGGAAACCTCTGTACTTGACCAGGCATAGAGAGGATATGACTGCCATACATGGACCTTAAAGCCTGGACCACATACGTTATACCTGTGAATATCAGCACACCTAGAAAACTGCAGGTGCTGTTCCTTTGAGTATTCCGATGTGGCAGCAATGTCCCGTCTGCATAGACACTGCACCCCACACTATCTCATTTCGTGTTTATTGCTTCATGTATGTAACCTAGATAAGCCTGAACGCGTGGCAGTGGCAGACAAGGAAACTAGGCTGCCGTCATTCAGAAGTCACAATGGATGCTATTTACTCCATTCTGTTCTACCAAACATTGACAGAGGAGCTTAGAGTAGAAAGGCAGCTGCAGGGCTTAGGGGTCTAGCCTGTTGCTTTCAGCCTGCCTTAGGCTCTTCCTCCAAAAGTCCCTGACACATGACCCTTCACTATGTGACCTACTGTCGCTCAGCCCCTGCTGACACCTGCTTTTCAAGCTGCTTTCTCCACTGTCCACAACAGCTGTTTCTAAGGAACCCAGAATGCCTTTTTCTGTCATTAAACCATGGGCTTTGGTAGGGTCATATTGTCTCTGCTAATCCTCTGATTAAAAGTGGCTTGCTCTGGGGCTTGCCTGTTCCTAATTCTAGTTCTCCTTAGAGCACCAATCTATACTGTGTGTGTGTGTGTGTGTGTGTGTGTGTGTGTGGCCTTATTCTTGTGCTCATGCTTTTCCGTGGAAAGAGCCTTAGTCTGTGATGTGAACTGGTGTCCCTGGTCTACAGCAGGTTCAGGTGGCAAAGGTGTCCATGCTTTTCCTGTACTGACTTCCCAGTAGCTCAGCGGTGGTCCAGGCCTGCACTGACTCCCATTCCCAGAGACACTGCAGAGGCTCATGGCACAGCCTCAGATTCTGAAGACCCTGGTGGCCCCTTACTACACAAATGCCAGGATCCTCTGGGCTTCTGCTTCCTCGCCTACATGCAGGCCTGAGCTGAGACTCCTCCTCACAGATATCGAATGGAGACAAACTGCATAGAAAACAGCTATGCAATGATCCCAGGGCTAGCTGATCCCCAACAGGTGTTGTACACACTCCAAAATGCCAGCATCTCTTCCCTCCAAGCAACTCAGCCCCATCTGCCTCCTACCCCATGGAAAGCTGCTACCATCCTGCAGAGGAGCCCAGGTCCCCTTAAAGGAGACATCCTGTTTGTCACCTTAGGACTTACCACTCCTTCCCTGCATTCACGCCCTGCTTGAGCCTTTAGAAAAGATCCTCCCCCCTGCTGTAATTAAGCTATGCAAGAAAATGTTCACCCAACAGCTCCCAGATACTTGCATCATGAACTTCCAACCAGACTTCACTGTCTAAACATCAATTTCATTAGATCAGAGCTATGCTGCCACAGCCATTTGAACGCATAGTGGTGCCTATGACTGTTGACTGCCCTTTCATTGTCTAGGTTCTCAGGCCGCAGTTCTACTGGCCAGTGCTTCCTGGTGCCAAGGCCAGAGCCAAGGCTGACCTGGATGTCCTTCACATAGGGCAAGTGTCACAGAAGACCCTGAATTGCTAAGCAATAGGCTTCCTATTAAAATTGATACATTTTTCGAGTATCACTTGCAATGCCATCTCTTCTAGGGCTCCCCTCTGACTGCTAAATCCATTCATGTTCACTTTAGTCCTTTCTTTCCTCCTCATTTTAATCTGAGAACATCACATGCTGCAAAATGCGATCCTCACTGAATTCATTCTTCTTTCATTCAGTGTTATGTTCTGCTCACAGTTTTAGCCACTGCGTCATCAATGCCCATATAGTCCTGTGAGGCCTAGTGAGGAGTTAAGGACACAGCAAGGCTGTGTTCTCTAGATGGCTGTCATGTTATCCACAATGGAGTAGGTCCCAGTGATCATATGCGAAGGATGTTTCACCTGGATGTAGTGGGTAGTTGGATGCTTCCCCTTTCCAGCCCTCGTTTTTTGGTTGAGGGTTGGGCTAGCCCATCATATAGGAGTTTCCCAACATTGGTTTCCTGTGATGCTAATGATCGCATGCTCCTCTCACAGATTCCGGGACCATAGACCTCAACTGGGTAAGGAGCAGGAGATGTTGGGCATCATAGAAAACTGGGAGTCTCTAACCCCTGCCCCCTCTTATGGTTCCATCACACAAGTTACTTAGGGTGAGGGGTGGGAACTGGACATGAAGGCCCTTAGCAAGTGAGGACTGTTTAGAACCTGTGTTATTTCCTCCTGTAACATATTATTAGCATTCTGGAAAAAGGACTGAGCTTAAAGTAGAAGAGGGAAATAGTCTGATCCGAGATGGAGTAAACACAGGAGGTTGAGTCCAGCTGCCTACCACTTCCAGTACAGCGGGAACACATCTTGGCTTTAAACAGACAGAAAGCAAAATAAAGCACCGAGCCAATTTCTGCCCTAGGTTGAGTTTGGCAGCAAAGAGGTTCTCACTTTCCCTTGTAATCCAAATATAAACTTCCAGGAGACAGGAGGAGGCACAGGACAACAAACACTTAAACGTAATTGTATTTTTAAGTGTGATCAAAGGCTAAATTACAGTTTTCAAGGGACATTTTTAGCTGGGGTTGCCTCATTTGCTTTGGCTTTTATTGTCAGAATAAAGCAATCCCTAAGCTTTGTTACACTTAAAGGTGGATGGTAGGAACAGTTGCACATTGAGGCGGAAGTTGTAGCAGCCCCCGCTGTAGGTCAGAGAAAGACAACACCAGAAGACGCTGGTACCTCAGACACACCCTGTTCCATCAGGACAGGGATGTAAGGGAGAAAACACTGTGCTTGTCCTTGCACAGGATGAAAGATGCTGCAGGGTCAGCTGAGGCGGTGGCCTGTCCATCTAATGCAGCTGCTTCCCACTTGAGGCTGAAGTTTCAGCGTGCTGTAGTCTATGCGCCCAGAGCTGCAGTCCTCAGAGAACCCCACCTCACTCCTCTCCACCCTCAAAACCCAAGTCCTGCCTCCATTACCTGCCTTCTGGTCCTCAGCCAACAGACATTCTCACTTTTCCAGTTCTTGCCAAGCAGAGTTTCTAGGGGTAACAAGGGCTACCTCATTGAACCTTCTTGACAACCAGATCTCACTGCTATAAACATTAAAGTCTAGACTATCTGGGAAGATTCTAGAGATCAAACAGCTAGCCCTGTGAGGGTTCAGTACACTCAGCTGCCTCCAAGGCAGAAATAAGACACGGAAGTCAGAAATCTTGCATCTCAGAACCACTGGAACTCTATAGCCCAGAGAACCAGGACTGGGGAAGGAGCCACAGGCCACAGAACCCAGCTGCATACTGCTGGCCCCTCTCTGACACTGTGGATGAGGAGCAGGAGGCAAACAAGGCAGGACAGAGGGGTGCAGGCCACAGGACACTAGAGACATTTGCTACTCATCCCTCCCATACTCCCAGGGTCCCGGGCTTTCTTCCTGCTATCTCTGTGTTATTTTAAGAATGTTGAGGCCCCAGCACAGCTCTTTAGGAACAGACAGAGAGACTGTGAAGGCCTGGCAAGATAGCTCAGCAGGCGAAGGCTCTTGCTGCCAAGGCTGCCAGCCTGAATTTGTTCTCTAAAACCCATATGGTGGAAAGAGAAAATGACTTCCTCAAGTTGTTCTCTGACTGCCGCATGCATCCTGTGGTGTGTGTGCGCCAACTCATACATACACACAATACATACAGAGAGAGAGAGAGAGAAAGAGAGAAAGAGAGAGATGATAGGTAGGTAGATAGAAGATAGCTGATGATGATGTTAGATAGACAGACAGACAGATAGATGATAGATGATAGATAGATAGATAGATAGATGATAGTCATTTTTTAAAGATACATGAGATATTAAAAGTAAGTCTGTGTCTCTGAGACCTTTCTTCAAGTTTCCATAAAGCAAAAGAAAAGATACATAGGAAAGTGAGATGTGTAATACTCAGTAGAATATTTCTTTTTTTAACATACCAATTGAAAGTCAAGAATATTTCTTCTTATTCTCATGGTCCCAGACCTTGGAGAGTTATTAAAAACTTTATATCCCAACCTCCCCTCCCATCCAGATCCACCCCTTCTGTTTCTCATTAGAAAACAGACTTCTGAGGGATAACAAAATATTATATTATATTTCATGTGAAAAAATCTATTTTCAACAAAAGGGAAAACAAAGCAAAACAATAATAATGAAGAAATACCAGTTCCATTAGCAAACATCATTTAAAAAAGACCTTGATATACTTGGTCTAACTCATCAAAAGCTTCAGAATCTGCCATCTCCCAGGTGACGCACATATACACTACCACCAGAGGGCGTCCCATGAGAATAGAGATGGAAAAGACAGCCTTTCAGGTCTAGACAGGGATGGAGGGTGTTCTAACTCAGAAAAAAAAAGAGCAGGAGTCAGAAGACCTGGGAGGCATGACTGAAGGGAGCTAGGCCTGGATGTAACATGAGGGGCTGCTTGTTGGGGTTTATTGTCCTTCCTGGTTCCCACAGTTGTTTAGCCCCAAAGAAAATCACACAGAGATCTCTATAAGTTATAAAGCTGATTGGGTCATTAGGTCAGGCTACTTATTAGCTTTGTAGCTTATATTAACCCATTACTCTGATCTATGTTAGCCATGTGGCTCAGCACCTTTTTCAGTGGGGCAGATCACATCNTTCCCGCCTATACTTCCTGCCTGGCCAATCAGCATTTATTTAAAATATGATTGATAGAATACAGACAATTCTCCCGCACCACTTGGAAGCTGATGGAAGGGCAGATATAGGCAGGATTAAGGCCTTGGTATGCACAGCATATAGGCCAAGCTGACTGGGGTGCATGTCTGTATTGTGTCTGAGCTATCATTGGCTCCTTGGCTCCTGCACTATGAGGCTCACAGCTCCTGTAGACTGGGATAAGAACCAGAAATGATGGCTCAAGTGAACGTTATGCAGAAATCCCTTTGCAGCTGCAGAGAGGCCACTGTCTGTCTGCAAAGGACAGGCAGGCTGAGCCTGCTTCGGGGGTGGGGGAGATGGACGGTGAAGAAGCAGGTCACATGCATGGTGTGAAGGGAGGGGAACGATTTCCTCCTCACAGATGCATCATGCTGAAAACCACTGCAGACACAGTCAAGGGATGCCACAGCGTCAGCCCCCCCCAGCATCCTCAGCCTACCTTTCTTCATATACACAGCCAGAGAGCCCGCACCGCTCGTCCTCACTTTCACCTGGCACATAAGGCTCCTGAAGCTGGTTGCCTTGGAGTTACCCACGGCATCTTGTTCCTGGAAGTGGGAAAAGGGCCCCATGATTATCCAGTATTCCCCATGGTTTACAGCAAGGCAAATACATGTTTACTAAACTATAAACACAGTTATCCATCGAGGGGCTGCCAGGGAAGTTTGTGGGGATGTCTGGTTCTAGGTCTTCCAGCTTTATTAGAGGGGCACCATAGGAGCAGCAAACTCATCAACTATGCTGGGAGCTGCAAAAGACATGCAACTGACGAAGAGTCTGTGACAGGGGTGACTGGTGGATTCTGTAGAGAAGCAGGACCTAGGGCAGCTTCCCAGAAAAGCTGAATATGGACGGGGCTCTAATTAGAGACCAGGAACTCTTTCCAGTGAGATGGGCAGTGGGCGGAGAGGGGAGGTTGGAGGAGCCTGCTCAAGGAAGGCCTGACAGGTGCACAGTTCTGTCCACAGACGGGTTCTGAGGATTGGGAAGGTGAGTCAGACTCCAGTGCACCTGCCATTCTTGATCATCTTTGATCTCTTTCCTGATTGGCTTTCAACGGTTCTGCCAGGTGAGTGGGTGGGACAAAGCTGACCACACTCATATGTGGTTTGTTTCCAGGATTTTGTCAGCCATGGAGTTTCACGTGAGGGCTCTTTAGGGCAGAGACTATGTACAGGCTACTTGAAAGCACTGTCTCTTTATGCTTTCTTTACAGAAGAGACCAAGGCCTGAGGAGGGAAGGGAGGGCCATTGAGGGCATAGAACGAAGGAACAGTGAAGACCTGAAAGGGATTGAGGTAGAGACCCAGCATGGTGAGAGCCTTTCTTATCCCTTCTGGTTTTACCTGCCTGGGCAGGAGTAAGATGGATGTCTGGACTTGGGAGGCTGAACCCCCTTGCACTATGGTTCCCAAATCTGAAAGGAGTTGGAGCTGCAGAGCCAGGGAGGCTCTGAGAGCAGCTAGGAATGGGGTCCTAACCCTCAAGGAGATGGACCAATCAGATGTAACTAACATCAAAGCCCCACTCCTACCTTAGGAAAGCACTGAGCACCCAGGGCCCTAGGGAGGAACCTTAACAATGCTCCTGGCAGGGCTTCCAGCGAAACTTCCTGCTGGCCTAGCTAGAGACTGGGGAGGGGAATAACACTGTCAGCAGCGATATCCATCGTAGCAAAGCTCACAGCAGAAATTGTCCAGTGTGGCACCTGGAAGCCTTCCTCCATCCTCACAACCCTGATGTGATGTGGGTATATAGTCATTTATTACATGGGGGGGGGTCTGAAGGATCTGGAGACTAAATAGTAGAAAACAAGTGAGGGGGGATTTATATTTCAATCTGAGTCCCGCCAGCCTTTCATTTACATCNGGGGGGGGGAGCCCTCTCCAGGCACCTGGTGGGGCATCACGCGGGAACACTCTGACTCATGTACACGCCACAGGCACGTGCCGTGTCCAGGGCTGGTGATGCTTTAAAGCGACCGTGCACCTGGATGTCCTAAACTGAACGCATTTGAAGTGGGTCATACACATCCACGCTGTGGACTGGCTACCACACTAAAAAGATGCAGGCATGCAAAATGCATGAGGGAGTCGGGGAAGAAAAGAAGACTAATTGTGCCCACATGCACACAAGCTAAAGAAGGGTTACAATACGTAGACATTTTCTAAGAGGACCCGGGAAAATCTGGACAGTAAAGTGGAGACTTGCAACATCAGGCATTTAGGACCCTGGGACCTGGGACTTGATCTTGGCTGGACGCCTTTCTACCCTAATGCAACAATACAACCTAAATCTTCTCATCTTCCAATGACTTCCACTTGTAGAAACAGCAGTCTCATGTAGGTCTGATGGATGTCTAACCTTTTCATATTTCCAAAGCACGGTCACACTTGACTTCCACAATGGAAGCAATGCTGGTGTCCAGAGCTCAGGAGTCAGATGATATTTAGGGCTCTGGAAATAACTCCTTAGCATGAGGACCTAAGCTGCCTGATGAGGTAAGCAATGGCAGAGGACAAGGGTTCTTCACACTGAGGCGCTGTCCTGATTGGTCAGATGCTATTCTACTCCTGATGTCACTTCCTTAGTCTCTCGGGCCCAGAACAGCTACAATTCCCGAACTGACCACTTTGACAATCTTCAGGCATAGGGGCCACCTGATTGCCTTCACGGGAACACAAGAGCATGTTCAGCACAGAGAAAAAGGAGTACAGCTGTCTGCGGCAACCTACCTGATCAGAAGTCACACAGGCAAAGTTGTTTCTTGTCCAAGAATAAAAGTCACACGAAACCTCTGGCCCCGTTGTGGACACTGTGAGGAAGCTGCAGCCCTCATCGCCTGCACAATCTGCAAGAACCATGGGAGAGCAACCTCTGGACTCTCAGATGATGCTGAGGATGGACAGTCCCATACCCTGTTCTCACTCTCATCTCCTGTATATATTCCCACTATCCAAATACACACACGCACACACACACACACACACACAGCATCCAAACATAAAAACTCACATTGTACCCAAATACGCACAGAATATATAAACACACAGACAAACACATATAAACACATTCAAGGAATATCTAACTATATATTTTTTCCATGTTGACCCGCATGAATTCGGCAGTAGGAAGCAAATATTGTCTTTCAACCAACAAATACCCTGCTCCATCAGAACTCAAGGAAAATTGGTCACCTTAGCCCACATGCCCCCAGCCCTAAAGGCCGCCTGCCCTTCAGCCAAATTAACTTGATTTTCACTGCAAGCAAGACCCTGTTTCAGACTTAGAAACAAGGACAGTCAAGGCAACAAGTGTTCCAGATCAGTATCAGAAAAATCAGGTTAATTTGTGCTGACCTAGACTCAGCACTGCCACCATGTCCCAAGCACACGATGTACCCAGTGACCCTAAAATCCACATCTTCATTTTCTTTTCCTCCTTTCTGTTCCATTCTCAATAGTACCTTCAATACATGGCTTTCTTACAACTTCCTTTTTCTTATCAACAGTGGTACCCATCCTTCTCACTGCCACCGCCATTTCATGTTCCTTCCTCTTAAATGGCTATGTGACCTTCTGCAACAGCCTCTTGATGCTTATTATGGGAATAATTATGTCTCCCATTCCTGTGTTCAAGTCCTAACTACCAGTCCATTAGAATATGACTATAATTTATTTAGATGTGGGCTCTGTAAAGCAGTAATAATGTGAACTGAGGTCATAATCCATGTCCTAATAAAGAGAACAGATACGTAGGGGAAACCATGTGAAAACAAAGCAGGAAGACAGCCATTGAGAAACTGAGAACAGAGCAAGGCTGCCAACCCCTTGCTTTCGGGTCTGCAGCACCTAGAGCCATGGAAAATGACTTTCCTGGTTGAAGCTATCCAAACCCCACTGATCCACAGGTGCTGGCTGCCTCGGAGTGAGAGACCCTGCTCTCACATCTCTATCAGACCCTGTCTTGCCAGACCTTCCTGACAAGGTCATCTCACTCTAACTTCTGTCTATTGCTGTCCCCTTGCCTTAAGCACTGGGTTTCACCCTCTTGGATAAAGTATCTCCTGGTACTCCCAAAGGACCTTGTCCCCTCTGCTAACCTCACTCTGTATAATTCTATACCTCCTTTTCATTTGCCTGCTGCCTTGTCTTTCCAAACCAAGCTGTGTTACAGTGCGATGGGTGCCTGTGCACTACTCTGCAGGGACAAGCGACCCTCCAAGGTACCTACGAAGTCTGTTGTCCTGGTGTTGCCTCCTCATGTCTGCACAGCTTTTCCTTTGGTGCTGTCCATCCAGTCCCCACACACCACTCTTCTACAGATAATTTTGTTAGGCCCTAGTTCCTGCCTTTGCATTGTGTTCACAATACAAACAAGAGCACAGACTTAGCCTAAACAGAAATGTTATCCAAAGTAGATCCTTGTCCAGAGTGCCATTGGAAGAGGTATGTGGCACGGCCACAATTGCAACTTGTCTGCTATTGGAAGAGGTATGTGGCCACAGCCACACTTGTAAAATATCTGTTATCCTGGGTTTGATTTTAAGACGTGTCACTTGCTAACTCCATGCCATTGAATGATCTACTGACACTCCCAACACCTTCTTCTTACCTGTGCCTGGGATCACTATGGGGTGGTTGTAGAGTGACTAGATGCCCCTGTAGAGAGGCATGTTCAATGAGCAGAAGTTGCTACTCCTACCTCTCAGAACAGATTGCATAGGTACATGGCGATGCACAGGAGGCTACATTTCTATTTTCCAACGTTCAGTGCAACTCGTGGCAGTTAGTAAATACGAGATAAACTGCAGAGAAGTTAGGAATTGCACAGACATTTAATAAATCAAGTTGCCTATATTTTTGACGAATTGAATTTTTCATCCCATTGAATAATGTGGTTTGCCCTGTCTCTCCAAGTGTGCGTTTCCTCGTCACTTACCTGCCAAGCACTGTACCAGTGGGGAGTCAGCACCAGGGACTTTGGATTTGACTATCACAGGAGAATTGGCATCAAAGATCACCTTCGATTCTGGAACTTTCTCAAATTTCTGCATCACTGGAAATGAAACAGACCCGTGAGACCCAAGCCTGAAGTGTATTAAGGACATTTTGCACATAGCTATTAGGTCAAGCTAGAGAGTCCTGTTAAGGTCAGGATGTCACTGCACCCCTTCTCACCCTTGGTCACATATCTGTCTAACATGGAGCAATTGCCATAGAAAGGAGCTCCAGCCTGCTGCCTCACACCCAATTCTCAGCAGCATAACTCACTGGTCTCCTTCTCCCACCCTATTCCCAGGAAGGAAAGGGAAAATCTCACATTATAGTAGGACCTTTCATCTCATCTCTTCTCATTGCTAACTGATTTTTTTTCCTGTCTTTCCCTGTCTTCAAATGCTAATTATACTGCATGGTGATTACATTGAAATTGTCCTTCCCCAAAAATAATCTGAGTTCTTTCTGAAGTGAGGTAAGCTATTTTTACAGGCTGAATCAAACATGTGCACATGAGGTTTTGCAGATTTGGAGACGAGTCACGTGGCTCCTGCATTTTTCAGACCGTATTTACTTAAGTGATAGGTTGTCATCTGTGTATCTAGCTACCATCAACACACTTGAGATCCATTTGGCGGGACTCACAGAGCCACCTGCTCAGGGAACTAGACAAGCAAGGAGGAACAACAGACAAATTTCAGCAGCTTTGTGACTTGGAACACATTCCTCACAAAGGGTAAAAGGAGAGTAACAGTCAATCAAGGAAAAAGAACCGTCTTCCAAACCACAAAAACTCCAGTGTGCCTGTACTGCAGGCCTCTATTGAAACACACAAATGTTATGTATAACCCCCTTAGCACATCCAGTCATCATTGCAGACCTGAATGTAGGTGCTCATTATTATATATATCCAATCCATTAAAACAAGTCTTGCATCTATATTGTTCTGCGTAGGTTAATACATCCACATTTTTAATGAGGAAGCAGAAAAGAATCTAAGTAGATGAAATGTTAAGTCATCTTTTTCTCAGCTTTCATATGCGAAGCATAGAAATTCTGAAGTGGCAATACATAAACAACAGGCTTTAAGCTTTCCGATGCTTTGATGATGAAAAGTCGTCTGTGGAACTATCATCTAGGTGAACAAAAAGGACTGATTCAAAGAGGCAAGGATGAGAAAAGGAGTAACAGGTGGCAAGCAGTGTTTGCATGTGTATAATACACACTTACATGAAAACTTTTAAAAATTAAGAAATAGAACATTCTCTGCGTTTACAAAGTGAACCATCTGCACTGATCACTGAAGTTGCCAAGTTCATAAACTCAGCCCACATAATCCCCTTCTCTTTTTATTTTTCCATTCCTTATTACTTTGCTTATACTCTAGAAGTGCCAGTCTAGCAAATACCACAGAAGGCTCATTCCAGTGTCACCAAGGACTCTTTGATGCAGACTACCTGTTCATGTTTTAGATTAAACTAAACTTGACGGGTCTTTCCGTTTCTAATGAAGACTACCAAAAGTGCAGCCCCTTTATCTCCCTGCTTAGAGAGTCTACATCAACAGTTCCCAGTAGTGGAGTTCTTCTCAGTCCTGGTTGCTATGAAGAAGCACATTACCAGCAGAGCAGAGGGGCTGGTGGAAATTAATTTTGGTATTCGCCGGTTCTCTTTGTATACTTGCTATGTATCAAAGCAGAGTTTTAGAATATTGTAAAGGAAGCCTAAAGGTTAATGTTAAAATAGCATATGTCTAGCCATGACTCTTGCATAAATCATGGCATGTATGTGCCCATTGTCCTCCATGGTGAAGGGAATGTACTAATCATAGCTGAACCATTGCAAGGTGGCACAATGACGGAGTCCCTTGTTCCACAAATAGATGGGCAGATGGGTGAATGAGTAGCTGAATGGCTGGATAAACACACGGACACGTATGCGATTAGCAGTGTAGCTCCCACCTCGGTGAGCCAGGAGAGTGTGTCACGATTGTATAATTTCAATAGCAGGGAGATATCTCTGTTTAGATATATGGTATAGCACACCATGGGTCAACAAGAGCAGAATTAAGAACCTGGATCTAGGGCTGCAGATATGGCTCAGTGGTTGAAAGTACTGGCCACTCTTCCAGAGGTCCTGAGTTCGATTCCCAGCAACCATGTGGTGGCTCACAACCATCCGTAATGAGGTCTGGTACCCTATTCCGGCATGCAGGTAGACATGCAGGCAGAACACTGTATACATAAGAAATAAATACATTGACAAAAATTAAAAGAGCCTGATATAAAGTTAAAGAGAAGATAAACTTGAACTATTTCCCCTGAGTAAGTCAAGGCAATGTGGAGAGGATGGGAGTATATTAGCCAAATATCCACAGAGAAAGTAAAGGGAACCTCAGGATTCTGCAGCTGTAGGCACTGAAGACATAGAGACAGCAGGCCACAAACCACACCATATTAGCTCTGGAGCCAAATTTCCGCTCACATCCCAGTGCAATCATTCCTCACTAGCTCTGTTACCTCAGGCACACTTTCAGCTTCTGGGAGTCCCAATTTCTTGGTTATAAGAATTCAATAAAATAGCATGGGAGAAATGGCTTATGAGTTACAAAGTTTGTCCTCTGTGAAGACTCTTGAGAATTTGCAAAATTGGCCACAGGAAATCAAACCATAAGGGACTCTCCTTCCTGGCAGACAGACCTGTAGGGCATGGTTTTGAAGAAGCCCTGCTAAGAGGAGCAATTCATCTATTCTGTCATCAAGCACACATCACTCTGAAATAAATCAAGACATCAGAGTGAGCTGTAGGCCCAAAGGGCACACACTTCAATGAGACTGGGACACAGAAACGAGGTGCCATACTGTAACCTCACTTTGCCCTGATGGGTGCATAGCCACAGAGATATTCAAGAGACACTATGTGAGGAGACTTGATTCTCAAAGTAACCATGCTGGGACCATCATAGCCAAATCACTGGGATGAACCAGAGGGTAAGGAGGAGGGCAATGCAAGCCTGGAGTGTGTGAAGATGACACAGCAGATCTGGGCAGAGGGTAGCTCCACACAGAGACACTGTGAGAGGTGGGGAGGCTGAGCTCGAAAGCCTGGGTGTTTTCTGGGGGGAAATGCCTCCAATGTGAGACTGCACTTTCCTCCCCAAAAATTTGGGATGTGGAGAAGCGACACACTGACACACCCCCAAAGAGCTATTCCTTAACACAGAAGTCCCTCGCACCTCCAGAAAGAGAAATAAACTCCCAGCTTTGCCAAAGAAGCTGAAGATGCCTTGAAAACGAAGCAAAAGTTAGTGCCTTGGGGACATCCCCTCCAGCTGTCAGCCGAGCTGTGACTCCAGAGTGCATCTTAGGCTGCCGATGAAAGCGTCTTTTCATTCTGAACGCAGGGCAGCACAGCACGAGCTGCAGATGCCTTACAAATTGTGTGCGCCATCCTCACACTGAGCCACGGCAGGGACGCAAAGAGACCTCAAAGCACCCAGTAATAATTCCCGAGCAGCCTGTGATCATCAGGGCTGCTTTGCACCTCACCTGGAAATGAGCCCCCATCTGGTCTTAGAATCTGCCGGTTTGCATCTGACTCCTGTGACTGTCAGCCCTGCCCACAAGAAGAGGGACTGAGGAAAAGAGATTTCTGGACTGGTGAGATGGCTTATCCTGATTACTTCATTTAATTTCTGAGCCTGCCTTAGGATGAGAACTGATTCTCTGATCTCCACACAAATGCAATGACAAGTGCATTGTGCACGCACACACAAATGATAAAAACATGAGAAGAATTAAGAAAAATAAGACTTCTGTGGATCTTCATGGAATGTACACACTCTCCTCACAAAATGTGTGAGATCTCTTACCACTTTGCTGGATAAGAGGAACAATGGCTCTGACCCTTGGAAAATGATTATTTCTCACCCAAATTGCGTCTCCTTTTACCATTAGCTGTACTGACTTCCCCAGAGGACAAGAAAGCCCTGCGTATGTGTTTGTGTATATCTGTGAATTCATGAGAAAATGTACGAGTGTGTGTGTGTGCATGCATCCGTGCAATGAATCTGAACAGAAACACAGATAAGTGCAATTATAAAGACAGGGTTTAGGGAGTGAGATACATCCAAGATTAAACCAAGTTGTGTGGCATCCGAGCTTTAGGTTAAAGATAAGCACTCAGCATTCCTTGCTGCTATGTCCTCAGGTAAAATACTGGAAAACATAATCTCAGGACACTACAAGTATCTGTGGTGAATATGCAGAATTCTGACACATGGTGAGCTCACATAGGACAACCCTTTTCTTGCACAGTTAAGAAGTCTGGCCAGCAGGGTTTATTCCAACCACAGCTGGTCCAGTGGTGAAGGAAAGCAAGCCACGGGGTCTCAAGCAAAGGCAGAAGGTCTGTGAAGGCGGAGCTGAGTCCTAAGGACAAAGAGAGATGAGCACATAGGGACTTTGCCCATTGTTTCTGTCCCCTCCCATACCTTTTCATAAACAAAGGAGAAGCAGGTAGCAACAGTGCCTCAGCACCAGTTGCCTGAAGTGTCTGTCACCACTGCTGGGCATGGTGAGCTAATGCATTTGACACCCTGTAAGAAAGGCCCTTGGATCTCCACCTTACACATGAGGAAACTGCTGAGGGCGAGTGAGTGTCCAGGACTACACCAGCAGCAAGGGGACTTTGGGGGGACTTAGCCACTCTGACCGCAGATACCACACCCTTCTCTTCTGCTCTGTAGACTCACACCTTCCAGTGGTACTCTTGGGACCTTCTCATCCAATGCCTCACTGAGGACCTGAGGTAGTGCTTGGTGAGTAATTGTTGATATTTGAGGAGATGTCGATTCTCACAATGTCTCAGAAAATAGACTGGGTGATCAGAGAGGTTGAGCAAGTCATTCTGAGTGACCCCACAAGGAAGCAATAGAATGAGGACAGATACCCAATAGTTCCACAGCATCCAGCTGAGAGGGAAATGCTACCCAGATACACAGAGGCAAGCTGCTTACAAGAGAGGAGGCCTCACCAGCTCAGATTTTGTGGAAATCCATCTCGTTTGGTTGCCAAGTTATTCAGGGGTAATGTTCTTATGATTCCTGAAACCTATTTTCAAATGATTCAACAGCAACAAAAAAAGCAAGCATAGTAACAGCTCTAAGTGAAGGAAATCTTCATTTTACATTTCTTCCAACTTCTCTGTAGGTTAAAAACTTTAAGTATAGAGTAGGAGACTGCAGTAGTTTGGATGTAATTGGCCCCCATAAATTCATAGGAAGCAGCCCTATTAGGAAGTATGGCATTGTTGTAGTAGGCAAGGCCTTGTTGGAGGGCGTGTGTCACTGTGGGAGCACATGCTCAATATGCCACCCAATGTCACAGACCAGTTCCTGTTCCCTGTGAGTCAAGATGTAAGAAATCTCAGCTCCTGCTTCAGCACCATGTCTGCCTACACACTGCCATGCTCTCTGCCATGATGATAATGGACCAAACCTCTGAAACTGTAAGCTGCCATCTTACTTAAGTGTTTTCCTTATAGGAATTGCTGTGGTCATGGTGTCTCTTCACAACAACAGAAACCCTAACTAAGACAGACAAATACCATCTGTATGTAATGCCCTTTTCTAGGTCCCTGAAGACCCCATCCCAGCAACCACAGTGGATACGATAACCAGTACATACTCAGGCACTGGGAATCGGAGAGCCCGGCCTCTGTCTGCAACCACTGTAGCCTCTGCCCTTCGCTGTCCACGCAGAAGGCTGTGCCACTGTCCCTGTCCCTCTGGCTGGCTTGGTACAGGCCATCCTGGTCACACTGTAGGCCAGCCTCATTCCTCTGACAGCCAGTGATACCTGGAACAACAGATGAACATGGTAATGAGTAACAGGACTGTGTGGTCTGTTCCTTCTCTTCCAACTTCCAGGACCCCTGGACTGTGGTGATGTCAAAGTCATGGGTAAGCCACATCCTAGCTGAAATCTCTTAGTGTGCCCATCCTCAGCAAAGTGTACCACCGAGGCACTATGTCCACTCCACAAAGCATCCTTCATATGGGCTGTAAAGCCCATATTTTGGAATCTGATATTCAGTGTGATTGTAGTAGGAGGTGGGGCCTTAGGAAGGTGAGTTTTGACATGAGGACAGTGCCCTCAGACACCAGGGATTGGTGCCCTTACAAAAGAGGACAAAGGAGCTGGCATGCCCTTTCTGTCACATAAAGACACTCAGAAAGCCAGAGTCTGTGGTATTTTCAATAGACACTGAACCTGATGGCAACTTGATTTTGGGCTTCCAGACTCCAGAATAGGAAGAAACAAAGTTCTGTTGCCTGTAAAATCCACCCAGCTTATAGCTGTTTGAAATAGCTGCCTAGAGAGACAGCAGCATCCCTCAGACCCCCAACTTGGTCTTGTCCAATGCTACTATTCTTTCTGTAACTGACACCTTTCCTTCAGAGTGGTAAGCTTAGTTGGTGTTTCTATTACCCTGAGAAAAGGTGATTAATGACTTCTTGCATTCCCCTTCACGGAAGCTCCATGAGGCCAGGACCTGCAGCTGACTGCATTTCCTGGTGTCTAAAATGTACAATCCCCCTCAACGTCCATGAATGTAAGGATGAAGTCCAGGGATGGACTCCTCTCTATCCCTGTGTTCAAGTTAACACCTCTT
Source organism: Ellobius talpinus (assembly GCA_001685095.1). Taxonomy (NCBI): domain Eukaryota; kingdom Metazoa; phylum Chordata; class Mammalia; order Rodentia; family Cricetidae; genus Ellobius; species Ellobius talpinus. The sequence goes on from LOJH01014537.1 coordinate 17,273, forward strand.
TCTGGAAGTTCTTTCTCCACCTGCCCAGTAGTCTTCAGAACAGTCAATCCACTAACACTGCTCTAGATTCAGGAAGATAAATGAGGAATGTTCATGTCAGGGTCCAATCCTCTACAGCTACACAGAAATGTCACTGCAGCACCTGGATCCGTGTGCAGCATCTGCATCAGTGTGCGTGGGGGGGAGGTGTTACCACACATCAAATACCTCCTCACTGCTTGCTATGGGTTTGACATTGTGTCTGCCCCAAATCGTGTGCTGAATCCACAATCTCTCATGATAGAATTTGAGGGTAGCACATTTGGGATGCAGTTCCAGGGGGATGAGGTCAGGAGTTTAGAAGACAATGGAATATGTTTAAGCAAAGAGGAAGGCTGTAGGTCTTGGTCTCTGTGCATCCAGTACACAAAGGCTTCATAGAATAGGCAGCTAGAGAAACCCAACCTTGACACCCCTATTCCTCTCACCCCATAGCCCCACCTCTAACCCTCTATCCTGCCATGTTGACACACTGATCCTGCATCCTGAGAACCACAAAACAAAACAAAACAAACAAACAAACAAAAACAGTGCCTATCACTCTAGGCACTCTGTATCAGGTGGTATACCAGGAATGTGGCACCAATAACCTGTCTCATAGAGGACAGACTGAAACTCAGAAGACAGCTTGATTTAAGCCACCTTGCTGGAAAGGGGAGGGAGGGGCCAAGGTGGATCTCATTGTTCTGCTTCCTCCATTTCTGATTTGTCTCCTTCACAGTGAGGGGCAGGGCCTGACACAGATGCCCTTTTAAGAAAGTTCTGCTGTGGCACAGGGACTGCATGCCAGGCCACCTCCACTAGGAGTCAATGTTTAAGGGGAAATGGTACTCTGAGGTCAAGGAGTACATCATGCTGAGGAGTTTGCTGTAGGGATCGGCAGGTTCCTACTTACAAAATCCCCCTTGTTTCGAGTCTGTCAGCATTACCATCCTATTAGCGTGGCCCTTCTTTCCAAGGAAACTTTACTTATCAGAGAAGGTGGTTTCATCTCCTTTGATCACTTTCTAAAACAATCTGGAATATATTCATGCTGTAAGCAATAACAATTTGCTTCATGCTCACATAATTGCAGACACGGTCTATTACAAAGCATGGGTCCTTTCCCAAGAATACCCAGGTGGTTTTTAGTAGTCATTTGACACTCTGGGAGTTTCATAACACATAGGAAGACCAAGTATACGGGGACCTGGCAAGCATAGGGCCAGAAAAGACGGAACATGAGTTTACACAGTGGTTATGTGTCTGGGTGGGAAAACTTTCTTCAGGATCTAATAAAGTCAATTTACAAAAACCAGAAGTTTCAGAATCAGGCAAAACTAAGCTCAAAGATCAACCGAGTTAGTTGGGTGAATTTGACTAAGTAAGCTCATTTATCTGAACCCTCATCTTATTTGTAAAAAGTGGGCCACACTATCTACCTGGGAGAGGCGTTGGGGTGACTGAACAAGACTTTGCAGGTAACATGACTAGGCTGGAGCCTGGCAGGACACTGGCATTAACAGAAGATGGCCTTTTTTTACTCAGTGGTTCTCAACAGTGGAGAGCTTTGTTGTCCACCACCACCCAACCTCCGTGCTACCCAAGAGGTTCTTGGCAATTCTTCCCATCAAGGTTGCTTGTCATAACTTGGGGGAGAGGCCGCTGTTGTTATCGATCAGATGTGGGATACTGATGCTATTCAACCTCCTACCACTGCGGGTCATTTCTGGGATGCAGAGAGATCTCCAGTACTGACACTGAGCTGTAGTATTGAAGCCCGCTGTGTGGTAAGGTTTCTCCTTCATAGTGCCCGGAATAACTTACAAAGAGTCTTGCTGTAAGCTCCAGCAGCCATGGTCGTTCTGCCTCTTGGGCATGGGGTGCAGGATGAGCTGCCTGCTTGTTCTTGGTATGTGCCAGCAGGACAGAGAGTACAGCGACCATCCTGGGAGAAGCTTCCTTCAGGGCACTTCACTAGGGGTACAAATATAGAAGACATGAGAGTGAGAACTTGCTTTATGGTCACAGGCAGGGCATGCAGTACATTCAGAATTCTAAAATCAGTCCAGGGTTTCAATGAGGCAATTAATGAGAAGCAGGGAGCCTCGGGATCAAAAGCTAAGGAGACGGCTATGAAGGCAGGCAGGCCTTTCTCTCCATAAGCTATGGACGTGCAGGAGGTGTGGGAATTCAGGCAAGATTTCAGACGTGGGTCAAATGAAGTAGGAGATAAGTCAGAGCACATTGGAGAGGAACAGCCTCTGAGAAGTTAACACTAGAGATGTGTGTGTGTGTGTGTGTGTGTGTGTGTGTTGTGAAGCAAGCACCGGGCAGTGCAAACAGTAAGTGCAAAATCCCCAAGATGTAATGGCAAGAGAAACGCCAAACCAGGCCAGCCAGGGAGCCAAAGCTGAGACTGCAAAGGAGATAAGCTTGGCAGGAAATGAATGGGAAAGATGAGGCCCAACCACAGCTTCCCAAATCTAAGGGTGTGACGGAGACTGGAAAGAGCAGGCAGATCAGGTGAAATCCCACTTCCTGTCTAGTTCAGCATTTTTATTCTGTGTGAAATGGAGTCAACACTATTTAATGGGGTATAGCAGTCATGAACAGATGGTGTCTATCCTAATACCAGACTCACGTGTGCAATCAGCAAGTAACAATTACTTTTACTTGTAAGAAAGTCCTTCCTTGAAGCCAGCTATGTGCAAATGGCACCTTCTCAATGGGTTGATTCCAGTAATTCTTAGCAACTTAGTGCCATCTCACTTGGCAGCTTTGGTTGATGTCCCTGTGGGTCAGTCACTAATAATGCAGCTCGTACTGCACAAAGGCGAGACTAATTGGGCACCCAGCAGACTAAAGGTGGTTCTTGCGATCAGGCCTGCTGGCTTCATATTGACTCAGAAAGCCCAAATTCTGTGGATAAGAGCTCTTGTCAACTTGTCAACCTGGATGCCACTGTCTTCCTGTGGTCTCTCCCTGTTGCACCGCTCAGCTTCTGGTACCTAGTGCTTTCTCTCCCTCTAACATCTTCAGCCCCTCTTCGTTTCTCTTCTCCAGTATGGCATAGGCAGGGAACCCAAAATCCCCATAGAAAAAATAAACATTTCATAAGGCATTGAACTCAGATCCCTCAGGAGCTCCACTGCAGAGCACTGCAGCGACCAGCACCCTGACCTGGATGGCTCAGAGAAGCATGGAGGACCTTTCTCTTTTCCCTCCTTTTTCAGGGTTGTACTCTCAATAATTTGTCAAATAGCTTCAAATACTGAGTTTTACCCTGCAAAAGGTGGAGCTGAGATCTTTCCCACCCTTGGAGCCCTCAGCGTGCGTCTGGCACACTGCTGTGCATGCTCCATGGATTAATATATATCGCTAAGAGTGTGCATCCATTCCCATCTCCCAGGCAAGAAAGCCGGGCCTGAAGTGCTCAGCCATCACTTCTACAGCATTCTTCTGGAAGGCGAGAGGGGGGAGTTATGACACGTGACAGGCACAGGGCTGGCTATTTTCATGTGTTGTCTCACAGCCCTATGAGAAGGACATCTTTTCAGAACTGGCAGCAAGGCGATTAACTGGTAAAATGTAAGCACAGAGTGGCAGTGAGACAAAGCCAATGTCCTAGGGGCTCCTATCCCTGGTCTGCATGCATAGTTGCTGTCTCTGAGTGAAATCAGAGTCTCCTCCACATCTTGGAAACTGAGTCATACTTTCCAGTCCACCCTAGCAGAGAATAATCCTTCTCTGAGCACGGAGTTTCATTACTTCTTTGAGTCAGGCTCTTGATGATTGGTTAGGACAGTTGCTTTTTCAAGTAAAGGCCCTCTGACTTCAGGACTAGAGGAAATAAAAGCTTCCTGGCTAATGCAAGTGGCCTGCCATCTTCACTCGGAGTCCTGATGAAGACAGGAAAGTGAGACCTGGGGAGATAGCATCAAACCACAGGCTCCTTCTGAGGAGTGTGCGTGCTCTTTCCCCACTGTGACTGTCCCTGATGTCAAGAGTTTTTCCACCTAAAGAGCGCCGTTCATGATCACAATGAGGTGGGGCCTTGATGATTGTCATCTTTTCCTCAGAAAATGGCTTCTCTCAAGTCCACCTTGGCCCCTTGCATGCACATTTTCCCCTTCAACTATGTCCCTCCACCAGCCAGAATTTCTGAGAGCTGTGATCAGTCCTTTCCATTATATAATACAATATGTTGGATCGTTTGAGTTTAGAGTCTGCAAGGCTCTGAATCACATTCTTCCTGCCAATCTTTCAGGCCCGTCAATGACAGCTATACTTTTGGAAAGAGGAAAAACATCTTTGGGGAGAGATCATGGTCCTTCATGCAAACCCTGTCAAGTCTTTCTGGCCCTGTCACTCTTTAGCTCAAAATTCTTCTGTGGTTCTCTGGGGTGGTCCAAACTGCTTGCCTATCCTTCTCTGTATTCCGTCTTTCTCAGTGGGTCACCTCCTGCCATGTTCCCCACAGATCCCATTCTGTTACAGAAACCATGGCATTGTCTCAGAAAGTCAAGGACTTTTAGACTCATAGCTTTTTCAGTAATCAACCAGTTTTCTGGGATAGTCTTCATTTTGGTGACCCTAACACACAAAAGTACACACACACACACACACACACACACACACATTCACTCCCATACAAGTACCTTGCTCCCATCTGCCTATCTTAGCAGCAATCCCTGCTCACTTTTCCAGACCCCACCCAGCACCTGCTACCCTAGCATGCCCCTCTGATTGCTTATAGGGCTCTTTATAGCACAGCCTTCTGGTCCAGTCGTGTATGGTGCCATGGCCTTTGCTGCTCTGTACTTGTGACATGGGGCTTGCACATACCAGATTTGTAAAGCCCAAGTGGGTGGATGACAGATGGATGAAATAGCGCAAAGGAGGAAAGGAAGAAGGGGAAAGCCACAACATACCACTTTGTGGGTGGGGAAGGTCCACAGGGACCTAGTTCTATTAGAAGACTTTGTAGTAAGATAAGAAGAAAGAATTTATAGTAGATAAATGAAAATGAATGTCACACATAAAGAGAATGGAAAATCCTGACAATCTCCTGGGATCCACTTCCACGGGAGCCATAAAGATATATGGAGGCAAAAGAGTGAACTAAACATATCCTGATGAAACTGCAAGTAAGACATCTTCTCCCTGGTAGCATTGGTTCCCAGAACCGGAAGGACGGTACAAGCCACAAGGGAGGGAAGCTCCTTCCGCCCCACAAGTCACTGCACTACCAGGGACCACTTACATCAGACCTCAGAGACAACAGATAAAAACCCTGCTTCATCTCCATAGGACAATGCTCTGCCTTGTAGGCCCACAGCTGTGTTCCTGATGTGTTTTAGAAGAAGAGCCAAAAAGGAGAAACCTGAATCTTGGGGGCTGTGATTTCACTAGACCTCCTCTGTTGAGAAGGGAGAGGCTTGGTGCACAGGGAGGAACCAAAGCTCTGGAGCAGATAGAGCCGGGCTCGCATGTCTCCACCACCAGGCAATAACACCGGCCCTTGCCGAGAGTTGCTCGTAGAAGGAGAGGTGTGCTTTCATCAAGGAGGTCACGATTTTCAGGGGAGGACAAGTGACCTCCTTGGTCCGCAGGATGAGAAGGTGCTGGGGTGGCCAGGACTCAAGTCCAGTTGTGTCTAAATAAAGAGCGCTGTCCTGGGTGTGTTTAGAGCTCTGTGCCTCAGTTTCCTCACCTCACTAAGGATAGGATGGGGGCACACCAAACCCTCCAGAAATGCCCACACATACAAGAAGGCCCCACATATACAAGAAACTCACTGGGGATCTCAGACATAATCACAGCTACCCACGTCTTTTTCTGTTGCCTTTGTGTACATATCCTTGACTTTTCTGTCAAGGATGGGTGGTCAGCCATTGTGATAGGATCTGAGTGTCACTATTGATCAAACACCCTAGAGGAAAGTTGTGATTAGATTATCATCTTCCCCTTTTATTTCGTTGTGTTATAACATGAACACAGTGTCCTTACATGTATATAAACACCCACACACCAACTTAATGGTGTTCATCCTGGGAGCCTGGGACACTGAATATTAAAGTCTGAGAACACAATGGCTGACATGTATGACCTGTCCTCTCTATGACCCTGTTCCTCACACTTAGTAGATGCTACCATCCACTCTTCCTCCACTTCTCAGCCTCTTGTTTGGCAAGCCCTTGAAAGACAGAAAGACATATGTGTTCTGGTCCAAGAGGAAGTAGGATTCCTCACCCATTGATAATGGGTTTGATGACCTCAAGTCCCTCTTGGGAGACAGCCTGTTTGAGCTGCTCACACCCATTTAATAGAGCCTCCATTTCTGTCTCATAAGAAAAGGCTCTGCCACCAGGGACTCCTGTGAGATAAATACTTGCAAAGTCACACTGCAGAGTATAAAATCTGCAGTATATAATGGCTGGGAATGGCTGTGCTCCTGTTCTCTGTGCTAGGATGGGGATGTAGCTCAAACCCAGTAACTTGGCACAGATTTCAGTACATCTATGGAACCTTTTTGTTGCAACCAACATAAATAATGTTGGAAATAACAGAGACGATCTCTCTCCAGCTCGATAAAACACTTCATCTCATTCCATGTAGGAAGAAGGCTTCCATGCCATCATTAAGCCTTTCAACCTTTGGTGATGGAGCAACAATTTCATCACCCTACCCACATACGAGCACATCCCAACCCCTGGATGATGTAGGAGGATCATCTGTCTATGTGTTACTTTCATTGGTTAATAAAGAA